>JAVHYY010000088.1:22500-42500 GCA_035221665.1 Okamejei kenojei | reverse complement strand
GGTATGGAGAGAAGGCAGGTACAGGATACTGAGTTGGATGATCAGCCATGATCATATTGAATGGCAGTCCAGATTCGAAGGGCCAAATGGCCTACTCCTGCACCTATTTTCTATGTTTCTATTCACTCAGCATATGACTGTCCCGCCATCCCGGGAATTAACCTGGTGAACCTACGCTGCACTCCCTCAATAGCAAAAGTAGCTCTCTCTCTTGAAAGCATCCAGAGAACCGGCCTCCACCGCCCTCTGAGGCAGAGAATTCCACAGACTCACCACTCTCTGTGAGGAAAAGTGTTTCCTCGTCTCCGTTCTAAATGGCTTACCCCTTATTCTTAAACTGTGTGTGCGGCCCCTGGTTCTGGACTCCCCCCAACATCGGGGAACATGTTTCCTGCCTCCTCCGCCCTCTGAGGCAGAGAATCCCACGGACTCACAACTCTCTCTGCGTGAGGGAAAAAAAGTGTTTGCTAAACCAATGGAAAAAAATTAATATTAAAATTCTGGAAGGGAACATTATCCCCCACAATCAAAATGTGGACTGTGGAAATGTCGGAGACGTTTGCATTTGGAGAGAATTAGGTTTGTCCTAATGGACAAATACGGACTTTTTGAACAAATATGTTGAACAAATTCATTGATTACTTAAAGGGAGCTGAGCTCAGCATCGTAACTCAGTAAGTACCCTGGTGTAGGACTAGATGAAAAGATGTACTCTGGGATCCGCATACACGTCTCTATAGATATTGTTATGTGAAATTGCTCCATTCATTGTTAAGATATAATAAGTGTTTTTCGTTTGTATTTGTTTATTTTTATAATTTTCTCTTTTTTTTTCTTTTTTTTTAAATTTTTATTTTTTATTTTTTTTATTTTTTATTTTCATTATTATATAATCACCATCTCTTGATTATTAATCTATACTTTTACTTTTTATATAATAATTGTTTTTATTTTTTATTTGTTTATTTAAAGAGAAAATTATAAAAAAATGTTTTTTTAAATTATTTTTTATTTTTTTATTTTCTTATATAATCATTATTATTGACTCACCATCTCTTGATTATTGATCTATGCTTTTACTTTTTATATAATAATTGTATTTATTTTTTATTTGTTTATTTTTAAAATTTTCTCTTTTTTTTAATTTTTAATTTTTTTTTTATTTTTTAATTTTTTTTATTTTCTTATATAATCATTATTATTTAATCACCATCTCTTGATTATTGATCTACACTTTTACTTTTTATATAATAATTGTATTTATTTATTATTTGTTTATTTTTTAAATTTTCTCTTTTTTAATTTTTTAATTTTTTTTTAATTTAAAAAAAAATATTTTCTTATATAATCATTATTATTGAATCACCATCTCTTGATTATTGATCTATACTTTTACTTTTTATATAATAATTGTATTTATTTATTATTTGTTTATTTTTTAAATTTTCTCTTTTTTTAATTTTTTTTTATTTATTTTTATTTTTTTATTTTTTTTATTTTCTTATATAATCATTATTATTTAATCACCATCTCTTGATTATTGATCTACACTTTTACTTTTTATATAATAATTGTTTTTATTTTTAATTTGTTTATTTTTTTTAAATTTTCTCTTTTTTTTTTTTAATTTTTTTTAATTTTTTTTTTATTTTTTAATTTTTTTTATTTTCTTATATAATCATTATTATTTAATCACCATCTCTTGATTATTGATTTACACTTTTACTTTTTATATAATAATTGTATTTATTTTTTATTTGTTTATTTTTATAATTTTCTCTTTAAAATTTTTTATTTTTTATTTTTTTTTATTTTCTTATATAATCATTATTATTGAATCACCATCTCTTGATTATTGATCTATACTTTTACTTTTTATATAATAATTGTATTTATTTTTTATTTGTTTATTTTTATAATTTTCTCTGTTAATTTTTTTTTTTTTTAATTTTTTTTATTTTCTTATATAATCATTATTATTGAATCACCATCTCTTGATTATTGATCTACACTTTTACTTTTTCACCACTCCTTTACTTTCCCCCCAAAAAAACCAGAGGCATATATAAATTATTCCGTAACATCTAACATTTTCGTGACAAGTCTAATTTGTATTTGAAGAACTGTTGTCCCTTAGACAATATGCATTGTTTCTAATAAAAATATATATTTTTTTAAATTAACCACTGAGTTTATTTTATTACTACCGCCTGTACTGAGGTACGGAGACAAGCTTTCTCCTGCCACCCAGTCGGAGAAAAGCCTGTGACTGAACAAGGAAAGGCTACGCGTTACGAGATGCATTACGAGTAGCACTGAAGGCGATCTTTTCGAAGGCCTCTTTCCAACACTGTGCCTAATCTATGTGGTCTGTGCAAAGATTTTGCAGATTTAATATTTAAAAGCAGGTTTAATTTGCACCCCCCCCCCCCACACACACACACTTGCATTTAATTTAATTTTGCGTTTGAGAATATTGTGTCATTTTTGGAAGATGCTCACTTTCAATTCACCAGACATCCAGAAAGTCCGCAGTAAGTTAAAATGCCACCAACGTTTTTTGCTGACATTTCTATTTGCAACTGCGGTGTGTGTGCACTGGCGGTGAAGCATCATTTAACATGGGAGGTGATAACAACTCGACTTTGAGTCACCGAACCTCCTCTGCGGTTAGATAAATCATGAAAGAAAAATATGTAACGTAGGAAGGAACTGCAGATGCTGGTTCGCACCGGAGATAAGTGCTGGAGGAACTCGCCGTCTCTGGAGAGAAGGAACGGGGGGGGGGGGGGGGGTCGAGACCCTCCTTATAGACAACAGACAATAGACAACAGGTGCAGGAGGAGGCCATTCGGCCCTTCGAGCCAGCACCGCCATTCATTGTGATCGTGGCTGATCGTCCCTTATCAATAACCCGTGCCTGCCTTCTCCCCATATCCCCTGACTCCGCTATCTGTAGACAATAGACAACAGGTGCAGGAGGAGGCCATTCGGCCCTTCGAGCCAGCACCGCCATTCATTGTGATCGTGGCTGATCGTCCCTTATCAATAACCCGCGCCTGCCTGCTCCCCGTATCCCCTGACTCCGCTATCTATAAGAGCCTCTCCCTTGAAGACATTCTTTTACCAACGATCTATTCCTACTTTTCCCCTGATCTCCATCCCCTTTGTCCCATTTTCACGCCCTACACTTCCTTATCCCTGTATCTCCTTTGATCTGTGGTTTTCACACCTTACCCTTCCCCACGTCTGACCCTCTGACGCTCAGTCTGAAGAAGGGTCTCGACCCGAAACGTCGCCCGTTCCTTCTCCTCCAGAGATGCCACCTGTCCCGCTGAGTGACTCCGGCATTTTTGACTCTGTGAAAAAAAAAATCTAATTCTTCTTCCTTTTAATCCATTAATTTAAACACATTTGTGAAAAGCCTCGCTGATTAATTCTGCTGCATTATATACAGTTAAAAAAATATCTAAACCTCAAGGATTCATTTTTTTTCATTATGAAATTGTAATTTTTTTAAAAGCCTCGTAAGATTAATCCCCACAATCGTTCAAATGAAATGTGTCTCCCGCAAACACACACAATCGCACAATATTTTGATGAAGCGGTTTGACAAACAATTAAAGCCGGCTTAATCTGTGAGCTGAATTGCTTGTTCTCTGTGTCTCTCTCTGTCTCTCTCTATCTCTCTCTGTCTCTCTGTGTGTCTCTCTCGCTCTCTCTGTCTCTCTCTGTCTCCTTCTGTGTCTCTCTCTGTCTCTCTCTCGCTGTCTCTCTCTGCCTCTGTCTCTCTCCCTGTCTCTGTCTCTCTCTGTCTCTCTCTCTGTCTCTCTCTCCCTCTGTCTCTCTCTGTCTCCTTCTGTGTCTCTCTCTGTCTCTCTATCTGTCTCTCTCTCTCTCCTTCTGTGTCTCTATCTCTCTCTCCATCTCCTTCTGTCTCTCTGTCTGTCTCCGTAGGTCTCTCTCTCTCTGTCTGTGTATGTGTGTGTGTCTCTCTCTCTCTCTCTGTCTCTCTCTCTGTCCCCTTCTGTGTGTCTCTCTCTGTCTCCCTAGGTCTCTCTCGTTGTCTCTCTCTCTGTGTCTCTCTCTGTCTCTCTCTCTTTCTTTCATTGTATCATTGTGTGTGTGTGTGTGTCTCTCTCTCTGTCTCTCTCTCTGTCCCCTTCTGTGTCTCTCTCTGTCTCCCTAGGTCTCTCTCTCTGTGTCTCTCTCTGTTTCTCTCTTTCTTTCACTGTCATTGTGTGTGTGTGTGTCTCTCTCTGTTTGTCTCTCTCTGGCTCTCTCCCTCTCTCTTTCACACACCCTCACACCCCCCCTCTCCCTCTCCCTCTCTCTGTTTCTCTCTCCCTCTCTCTTCCTCTCACCCCCCCCCCTCCCTCCCTCTCTCTCTCTCTCCCTCTCTCTCTCTCTCTCACACACACACACCCTCTCTTGACCACGTGTTGTGTGTGAACGTACCTTCGCCCATGCCTCCTTCTTAAAAGCGACCGCCATCCGTTGTATGACAGTTGACGGGATATATGGAGCGAATGTTGGCCACCAACAGTGTAGATGACAGCAGGACCATGCAAGGCTGCCCCCCCTCCACAGGTAAGAGAACCACTCTAGCACAAGCCAGATGCTCGATTCTAATCTCTCACCCTTGCGAAGAGAGTTTAGTATTCGCAGGAAGGATATCACCGAGGGCAACACAAGCTGGTGAGGCGACCAACCGTCCGACACCTTTGACAGTCACAGAACGCCGGAGTAACTCAGCGGGTCAGGCAGCATCTCTAAGGGTTTTGGACACGCTAGAGGCAGGAAACATGTTCCCCGATGTTGGGGGAGAGTCCAGGACCAGGGGCCACACACACACACACACACACACACACACAGTTTAAGAATAAGGGGTCGGCCATTTAGAACGGAGACGAGGAGACACTTTTTCCTCTCACGGAGAGTGGCGAGTCTGTGGAATTCTCTGCCTCAGAGGGCGGTGGAGGCCGGTTCTCTGGATGCTTAAAGAGAGAGTTAGATAGGGCTCTTAAAGATAGCGGAGTCAGGGGATGTGGGGAGAAAAGGCAGGAACGGGGTACTGATTGGGGATGATCAGCCGTGATCACATTGAATGGCGGTGCTGGCTCGAAGGGGCCGGATGGCCTCCTCCTGCACCTGTTGTCTATTGTCTATCTCTGGAGAGAAGGAATGGGCGACGTTTCGGGTCGGGACCCTTCCTCAGGGCGAGGGTCACGGTCAGAGCGCCTGAGGAGGGGGCACGCACACAGAGAGATGGGTGTGAGAATGGGACATCAGAGCCTGAGAGGGAAGGGCCTCGAACCGAAACGTCGCCCATTTCTTCTCTCCGGAGACGCTGCCTGTCCCGCTGAGTTACTCCAGCTTTTTTTTTGGTGTCGATCTTAGTTCAAAGGGGGAAGGTGATCGAGGGGAATCAGTCTATGAAAGTAAGCATGCAGGTACAGCAGGCAGTGAAGAAAGCCAATGGCCTGTTGGCCTTTATAACACGAGGAGTCGAGTATTGGAGCAAAGAGGTCCTTCTGCAGTTGTACAGGGCCCTAGTGAGACCACACCTGGAGTATTGTGCGCAGTTTTGGTCCCCTAATTTGAGGAAGGACATTCTTGCTATTGAGGGAGCCCAGCGTAGGTTCACCAGGTTAATTCCCGGGATGGCGGGACTGTCATACGCTGAGAGAATGGAGCAGCTGGGCTTGTACACTCTGGAGTTTAGAAGGATGAGAGGATATCTCATTGAAACATATAAGATTGTTAAGGGGTTTGGACACGCTAGAGGCAGGAAACATGTTCCCGATGTTGGGGGAGTCCAGAACCAGGGGCCACACACACACACAGTTTTAAGAAATAGGGCGCGGCCATTTAGAACGGAGACGAGGAAACACTTTTTCACCCAGAGAGTGGTGAGTCTGTGGAATTCTCTGCCTCAGAGGGCGGTGGAGGCCGGTTCTCTGGATGCTTTCAAGAGAGAGTTAGGTAGAGCTCTTAAAGATAGCGGAGTCAGGGGATATGGGGGAGAAGGCAGGAACGGGGTACTGATTGGGGATGATCAGCCGTGATCACATTGAATGGCGGTGCTGGCTCGAAGGGCCGAATGGCCTCCTCCTGCACCCATTGTCTATTGTCTATTGAGTAAAATTTAGTCAGGATGACAGTCAGACCAGTGGGAGAACTGGGAAGGGGGAGGGGATGGAGAGAGAGAGAGGGAAGGCAAGGGCTATATTGAAGTTGGAGAAGGCAATGTTCACACCACTGGGGTGTGAGCCGCTGCCCCAAGCGAAATATAATAGGTGCTGCTCCTCCATTTTGCGCTGGGCCTCACTCTGACAGTGGAGGAGGCCCAGGACAGAAAGTACGGTGTGGGAAAGGGAGGGGGGAGTCAAAATTTGTTCGATCTGTATTTGCGTCTGTGTCAGAGACTGCTCTCGGTTAAATTTGAAAAATCACGCGTTCCCTGACACTTTTTGTCGCGTGTTTTCCAGTCAGCGGAAAGACAATACATGCTTACAATCGAGCCGTCCGCAGTGCACAGATACATAGAAACATAGACAATAGGTGCAGGAGGAGGCCATCCGGCCCTTCCAGCCTGCACCGCCATTCAATATGATCACGGCTGATCATCCAACTCAGTATCCCGTACCTGCCTTCTCTCCATACCCCCTGATCCCTTTAGCCACAAGGGCCACATCCAACTCCTCTTAAATATAGCCAACGAACTGGCCTCAACTACCTTCTGTGGCAGAGGAATTCTCACAGACTCACCACTCTCTGTGTGAAAAATGTTTTTCTCATCTCGGTCCTAAAGGAATTCCCCCTTATCCTTAAACTGTGTGACCCCTTGTCCTGGACTTCCCCAACATCGGGAACAATCTTCCTGCATCTAGCCTGTCCAACCCCTTAAGAATTTTGTAAGTCTCTATAAGATCCCCCCCCTCAATCTTCTAAATTCCAGCGAGTACAAGCCGAGTCTATCCAGTCTTTCTTCATATGGAAGTCCTGCCATCCCAGGAATCAGTCTGGTGAACCTTCTCTGTACTCCCTCTGTGGCAAGAATGTCTTTCCTCAGATTAGGAGACCAAAACTGTACGCAATACTCCAGGTGTGGCCTCACCAAGACCCTGTACAACTGCAGTAGAACCTCCCTGCTCTTGTACTCAAATCCTTTTGCTATGAATGCCAACATACCATTCGCTTTCCTCACTGCCTGCTGCACCTGCATGCCTACTTTCAATGACTGGTGTACCATAACACCCAGGGATACATGGTAAGGGAATAACGCTTAGCGCAAGGCAATGCCAGCAAAGTCCCGATCAAGGATAGTCCCAGGGTCTCCAAGGAGGTAGATAGTAGTTCGGGACCACTCTCTGGTTGTGCTGGGATGGTTCAGTTGCCTGATAACAGCCGGGAAGAAACTGTCCCTGAATCTGGAGGTGTGTGTGTGTGTGTTCGTTTTCACACTTCTGTCCCTCTTGCCCGATGGGAGATGGGGAGAAGAGGGAGTGACCGGGGGTGAGACTTGTGTCCGTGTTATATGAGCAGAATCAGGCCATTTGGCCCATCAGGTCTCCTCTCCACCATTCTACCCCTCTGGAAGGGGAGGACATGGGGAGGAGGCAGGAACGGGGCACTGATTGGGGACGATCAGCCGTGATCGCATTGAATGGCGGTGCTGGCTCGAAGGGCCGAATGGCCTGCTCCTGCACCCATTGTCTGTTTCAGTCTATTTGTCCAAACCAATTCTCCTGCCTTCTCCACCCGACCCTTACTAATCCAGAGTCTATCAATCTCTTAAAAAAAAAAATATCCACTGACTTGTGGCCCTCACAGCCGCCTGTGGCAAAGAATTCAACAGATTCACCGCCCTCTGGATAAAAAATTCCCGCTCATCTCCTGTCTACACTAGTCCCACCTGCCTGCGTTTGGCCCACATCCCTCTAAACCTGTCCCGTCCAAATGTCTTTTAAATGCTCTGGCAGCTCGTTCCATGCACCCACCATAGATACCTAGATACATAGACAATAGGTGCAGGAGGAGGCCGTTCGGCCCTTTGAGCCAGCACCTACCATGCAATGTGATCATGGCTGACCATCCCCAATCAGTACCCCGTTCCTGCCTTCTCCCCATATCCCCTGACTCCCTCCGCTATCTTTAAGAGCCCTATCTAGCTCTCTCTTGAAACCATCCAGAGAACCGGCCTCCACCGCCCTCTGAGGCAGAGAATTCCACAGACTCACAACCCTCTGTGTGAAAAAGTTAGTCCTCGTCTCCGTTCTAAATGGCCTAACCCCTTATTCTTAAACTGTGTGTGTGTGTGTGGCCCCTGGTTCTGGACTCCCCCAACATCGGGAACATGTTTCCTGCCTCTAGCGTGTCCAATCCCTCAATAGTTTTATATGTTTCTATAAGATCCCCTCTTTGTGGAAAAAGTTGCCCCTAAGGTTCCCATTATATGGAAACATGGAAAATAGGTGCAGGAGGAGGCCATTCGGCCCTTCGAGCCAGCACCGCCATTCATTGTGATCATGGCTGATCGTCCCCAATCAATAACCCGTGCCTGCCTTCTCCCCATATCCCTTGACTCCACCAGCCCCTAGAGCTCTATCTAACCCTCTCTTAAATCCATCCAGTGATTTGGCCTCCACTGGAACTCTCCCCCCCCCACCTCACCTTAAACCTATGTCCTCTGGTCCTCGATTCCCCTATTCTTGGCAAAGGTCTATTCCTCTGGTGATTTTCTACACCTCTATAAGATCACCCCTCATCCTCCTGAGCTCCAAGGAATAGAGTCCCACCTCTCCCAGTAGCTCAGGCCCCTCGAGTCCTGGTAAATCTTCTCTGAACTTTTAGCGGCTTTAGCTTAGTTTAGAGTGTGGAAACAGGCCCTTAGGCCCAACTTGCCACACACGGCCAACATGCCCCAGCTACACTAGTCCCACCTGCCCGCGTTTGGCCCATATCCCTCCAAACCCGTCCTATCCATGTGCCAGTCTAACTGTTTCTCAAACGTTGGGATAGTCCCAGCCTCAACTACCTCCTCCGGCAGCTCGTTCCATACACCCACCACCCTCTGTGTGGAAAAGTTACCCCTCAGATTCCTATTAAATCGTTTAATAGGGTTAGGTTGAGGAGAGAATGTGCAAAGCTCCTGCAGCAAGGGTGAACAAGGTGGGGCCTCATCAACATCTCGCACAGTGCAACATGGCGTCATTTTGGTAGTTTCACGCTGGCTTCTCAAAGTCATTCACTTGATCATTGCGAGCAGTTCTGGTCACCGCTGTTACAGGATGTGTGTGGAGGCTTTGGAAAGCCTGGAGAGGAGGCCTTATCTAGAGCCTTAACCAGAACCAGGGGAGGCCTTAACCTGAGCCTTAACCAGAACCAGGGGAGGCCTTAACCTGAGCCTTAACCAGAACCAGAGGAGGCCTTAACCTGAGCCTTAACCAGAACCAGGGAGGCCTTAAACTGAGCCTTAACCAGAACCAGAGGAGGCCTTAACCTGAGCCTTAACCTGAACCAGAGCAGGCCATAACTAGAGCTTAACTTGAACCAGAGAGGCTTAACCTGAGCCTTAACCAGAACCAGAGGAGGCCTTAACCTGAGCCTTAACCTGAACCAGAGGAGGCCTTAAACTGAGCCTTAACCAGAACCAGAGGAGGCCTTAACCTGAGCCTTAACCTGAACCAGAGCAGGCCTTAACCTGAGCCTTAACCTGAACCAGAGCAGGCCTTAACCTGAGCCTTAACCAGAACCAGGGGAGGCCTTAACCTGAGCCTTAACCAGAACCAGGGGAGGCCTTAACTAGAGCCTTAACCAAACCAGGGGAGGCCTTAACCTGAGCCTTAACGAGAACCAGAGGAGGTCTTAACCTGAGCCTTAACCAGAACCAGGGGAGGCCTTAACCTGAGCCTTAACCTGAACCAGAGGAGGCCTTAAACTGAGCCTTAACCAGAACCAGAGGAGGCCTTAAACTGAGCCTTAACCAGAACCAGAGGAGGCCTTAACCTGAGCCTTAACCTGAACCAGAGGAGGCCTTAACTAGAGCCTTAACCAGAACCAGGGGAGGCCTTAACCTGAGCCTTAACCAGAACCAGGGAAGCCTTAACCTGAGCCTTAACCAGAACCAGGGAGGCCTTAAACTGAGCCTTAACCTGAACCAGAGGAGGCCTTAACTGAGCCTTAACCAGAACCAGGGGAGGCCTTAACCTGAGCCTTAACCTGAACCAGAGCAGGCCTTAACCTGAGCCTTAACCAGAACCAGGGGAGGCCTTAACCTGAGCCTTAACCAGAACCAGAGCAGGCCTTAACCTGAGCCTTAACCAAACCTGGGGAGGCCATAACTAGAGCCTTAACGATAACCAGAGGAGGTCTTAACCAGCCTTAACCAGAACCTGAGGAGGCCCTAACCAGAGTACTGCCTGCATTAGTGTGTACACTCACACACACTCCAACACTCTCGCACACTCTCTCACACACACTCACACACACTCTCACATACACACTCGTAGAGTGTGTATGTGAGAGTGTTTGTGAGTGTGTGTGTTAGAGTCCAACACACACACACACACTAAGACACACTCACCAACACACACACTCGCACGCACACTTGTCGTTCCGCTGACTGGATCGCGCGCAACAAAAGCTTTTCACTGTTACACTGTGACAATAAACTAAACGGAACTATTGGACTATAAGACATGGGAGCAGAATTAGGCCATTCAGCCCATCAAGTCTACCCTGTCTCTCCCTCTCATCCCCATTCTCCTGCCTTCTCCCCATGACCCCTGACCAGGAATCGATCTATCTTCTTAAAAACCTTAAAAAAAAACCACTGACTCGTGGCCTCCGCAGCCGTCTGTGGCAAAGAATCCCACAGATTCACCGCCCTCTGGCGAAAGAAATTCCTCCTCGTCTCCTTCCTGAAGGAACGTCCTTTAATTCTGCGGCCGCGCCCTCTGGTCCTGGACTCTCCCACGAGCGGAAACGCCCTCTCCGCATCCGCTCGATCCGGGCCTTCCACTGTTCGGAAACGTTTCAATGAGGTCTGCCCCCCCCCTCATCCTTGGAAACTCCAGCGAGTACAGGCCCGGCGCCGACAAACGCTCTTCGTACCTCAACCCGCTCGTTCCTGGGATCGCTCTCGTAAAAAAAAAAACCTCCTCTGGACCCCTCCCCAGAGCCGGCACGTCCTTCCTCAGATCCAGGGGCCCCCCCAAAACCGCTCAGGACTCAAATTCATCGTTGCGACTTCATTCCCCTGTTGAAATGTTGGCAAGTTCACAAGCGACAGGAGTGGAATTAGGCCGTTCGGCCCATCCAATCCACTCGGCCGTTCGATCATTCCCGATCTCTGCCTCCTAACCCCATTCTCCTGCCTTCTCCCCATAGCCCCTGACACCCGTTCTAATCAAGCCCCTTGATTAGTCTCCTCTGCCTTAAAAACATCCACCGGCTTCTGGCCTCCACTGTGGCAACGAATCCCACAGATTCACCGCCCTCTGGCGAAAAGAAATTCCTCCTCGTCTCCTTTCCAAAAGAGCGCCCTTTGCCCTCTAGTCCTCGACTCTCCCACTGGTGGAAACATCCTCCCCGCATGTTGAACGTGACGTGGGCGAGTATCGCGTTCCGGTTTGGTCGCCTGGCGATAGGGAGGATGTCGTTTAAACGGTGGAGGGTTTGCAGGAGAGGTTTTACGAAGATGGTGTCATTTTTGCCCGTGAGTTCTCCGCGGTTTGTTGTCACGGTTTGCGTGCAGTTCTGGTCTCCTAATCTGAGGAAAGACATTCTTGCCATCGAGGGAGTACAGAGAAGGTTCACCAGACTGATTCCTGGGATGGCAGGACTTCCATATGAAGAAAGACTCGGCTTGTACTCGCTGGAATTTAGAAGATTGAGGGGGGATCTTATAGAAACTTTCAAAATTCTTAAGGGGTTGGACAGGCTAGATGCGGGAAGATTGTTCCCGATGTTGGGGAAGTCCAGGACAAGGGGTCACACAGTTTAAGGATAAGGGGGAAGTCTTTTAGGACCGAGATGAGAAGAAAAAATTTCACACAGAGAGTGGTGAATCTGTGGAATTCTCTGCCACAGAAGGTAGTTGAGGCCAGTTCGTTGGCCATATTTAAGAGGGAGTTAGATGTGGCTAAAGGGATCAGGGGGTATGGAGAGAAGGCAGGTACGGGATACTGAGTTGGATGATCAGCCATGATCATATTGAATGGCGGTGCAGGCTCGAAGGGCCGAATGGCCTCCTCCTGCACCTATTGTCGATGTTTCTATGTCACGTGTACCGAGGTACAGTGACAAAACGTTTGTCGCACGCTAACCGGTCAGCGGAAACGCAAAACGCGATCACAATCGAGCCGTTTACAGTGGACAGATACGTGAGAAAGGGAACGATGTTTAGCTCAACATAAAGCCAGCCAAGTCCGATCAAGGGTAGTCTGAGGGTCACCTAAGAAGTGGATCGTGAGGTTACCCACTTTGGGGCAGATTATTATCCCAATGGGGTTAGGTTAGGTAAGGGGGAGGTGCAGCGAGACCTGGGTGTCCTTGTACACCGGTCACTGAAAGTTGGCGTGCAGGTACAGCAGGCAGTGAAGAAAGCTAATGGCATGCTGGCCTTCATAACAAGGGGATTTCAGTACAGGAGTAAAGAGGTTCTTCTGCAGTTGTACAGGGCTCTGGTGAGACCACATCTGGAGTATTGTGTACAGTTTTGGTCTCCTAATTTGAGGAAGGACATCCTTGTGAGTGAGGCAGTGCAGCGTAGGTTCACCAGATTGATCCCTGGGATGGCGGGACTGTCATATGAGGAAAGATTGAAAAGACTAGGCTTGTATTCACTGGAGTTTAGAAGGATGGTGGGGGGTGGGGGGGGGAAACATTTTATGTTTCTTATAGAAACATATCAAATTATAAAAAGGACTGGACAAGCTAGATGCAAGAAAAATGTTCCCAATGTTGGGCGAGTCCAGAACCAGGGGCCACACACAGTCTTAGAATAAAGGGGAGGCCATTTAAGACTGAGGTGAGAAAAACACTTTTCCACCCAGAGAGTTGTGAATTTGTGGAATTCCCTGCCACAGAGGGCAGTGGAGGCCAAGTCACTGGATGGATTTAAGAGAGAGTTGGATAGAGCTCTAGGGGCTAGTGGAGTCAAGGGATATGGGGAGAAGGCAGGCACGGGTTATTGATTGGGGACGATCAGCCATGATCGCAATGAATGGCGGTGCTGGCTCGAAGGGCCGAATGGCCTCCTCCTGCACCTGTTGTCTATGTTTCTATGTTTAGTGGTTCGGGACCGCTCTCTGGTTGTGGGAGGGTGGTGCAGTTGCCCGATAGCCTCCGGGAAGAAACTGTCCCTGGATCTGCAGGTATCATCTATGGAGACAAGGAATAGGCGACGTTTCGGGTCGAGACCCTTCTTCAGTCTTCCTTCGCTCCATAGATGCTGCCTCACCCGCTGAGTTCCTCCAGCATTTTTTGTCTACCTTCGATTTTTCCAGCGTCCGCAGTTCTGAATCTGTAGGTGTGCGCGCGCGCGAGCTTTCTCCCGCTTCTGTACCCCTTGCCCGATGGGAGAGGGGGGAGGAGAGGGAGTGACCGGGAGGGGGGGGGGGTTTCTCCCCGTGACCTGCGTGGGTTTTTCTCCGGGTGCTCCGGTTTCCTCCCACACTCCAAAGACGTGCGGGTTTGTAGGTTAACTGGCCTGGTGTGAATTAAAACATTGTGTGTATGTGTGTGTGTGTGTGTGTGTGTGTGTGTGTGTGTGTGTGTGTGTGTGTGCGTGTGTGTGCGTGTGTGTGTGTGTGTGTGTGTGCGTGTGTGTGTGTGTGTGTGTGTGCGTGTGTGTGTGTGTGTGTGTGTGTGTGTGTGTGTGTGTGTGTGTGTGTGTGTGTGTGTGTGTGTGTGTGTGTGTGTGTGTGTGCGCGCGTGTGTGCGTGTGTGTGTGTGTGTGTGTGTGTGTGTGCGTGTGTGTGTGTGTGTGCGTGTGTGTGGGGGGGGGGTAGTGTTATGCCCCTGTCCCACTTAGGAAACCTGAACGGAAACCTCTGGAGACTTTGCGCCCCACCCCAAGGTTTCCGTGCGGTTCCCGGAGGTTCCCGGAGGTTTTTGTCAGTCTCCCTAATGGTCGGAAGCGGTTCCCGTTTTAAAAATCGGTAATTTGCTAGTTGAAGGTGGTTGCCGGAGGTCAAGAACCTCCGGGAACCGCACAGAAACCTTGGGTGGGGCGCAAAGTCTCCAGAGGTTTCCGTTCTGGTTTCCTAAGTTTCCTAAGTGGGACGGGGATCGCTGGTCGGCGCGGACCCGGTGGGCCGCTCGGAATCTCTGAACTAGACTAACGTGGGAGAGCCAGCCTGCTGCGGATGAGAGAGCAGAAATGCGTGACCAACATTTGACTCGTTGACTCAAACCTGCATCCGACGGTTTTGACACCCTCAAGCCACAAGTTACACAACGCCTCTTGTGGCCGGTGAGAGCGGCAGTGCTGGGGCGGGACGGCTAGAGGGAGCCGTTCACACACGCCCGCAGAGAAGGCGTGGAACTCAAACGCCCCAAAGGACAAAGGACACGGTGTAGTGAAATTAGTCTTGCATTCAGCACACGGATAGAGATAAGACTCAAGGATTTGAGTGTAGGAGCAGGGAGGTTCTACTGCAGTTGTACAGTGTCTTGGTGAGACCACACCTGGAGTATTGCGTACAGTTTTGGTCTCCTAATCTGAGGAAAGACATTCTTGCCATAGAGGGAGTACGGAGAAGGTCCACCAGACTGATTCCTGGGATGGCAGGACTTCCATATGAGGAAAGACTGGAAAGACTCGGCTTGTACTCGCTGGAATTTAGAAGATTGAGGGCGAGATCTTATAGAGACTTACAAAATTCTTAAGGGGTTGGACAGGCTAGATGCAGGAAGATTGTTCCCGATGTTAAGGGAAGTCCAGGACAAGGTTAAGGATAAGGGGGAAGTCCTTTAGGACCGAGATGAGAAAAACATTTTTTACACAGAGAGTGGTGAATCTGTGGAATTCTCTGCCACAGAAGGTAGTTGAGGCCAGTTCGTTGGCTATATTTAAGAGGGAGTTAGATGTGGCCCTTGTGGATAAAGGGATCAGGGGGTATGGAGAGAAGGCAGGTACGGGATACTGAGTTGGATGATCAGCCACGATCATATTGAATGGCTGTGCAGGCTCGAAGGGCCGAATGGCCTCCTCCTGCACCTATTGTCGATGTTTCTATGTTTCTATCTATCAGCATCACATCAAATCATCTCAAATAATTGATTGGAAGATTCTCAACTGAATTGAGTGATTGAGTAATTAATTATTAATTAGCTGAGTGATTGGTTGGCCGATGGACGGATTAATTAATTGTCGATCAATTGATATTTAATTGATTGAGATTTATTGATCAATCGATGGAGTGACTGATTGTTTGATTAATTGATTATTAATTGAATGTGTGACTAATTAATTAATTGATTATTAATTGACTGAGTGAATGCATGAACGAATGAATTATTGACCAATTGGCCATTTAATTAATTCATTATTAATTAATTGGTCGATCGATGGATTGATGGGTTTGATTAATTGATTATTATTTGATTGAGTGACTGATTCATTAATTGAATGGACGAACAAATGAATTATTGATTAATTGACTGTATAATTAATTGATTATTCATTCAGTGAAGCATTCCAAAGACTTTATTGCCCTTCAAAAATACACGAAAAATGCAGGTTTGAACGGAATGTCGTTGCATCTGGCTCCACGTAACATGACAAAAGGAAAAAATAGATAAAAATAGATAAAATAGGTAATAGTGGTGGCTCATTACGTGGAATTCAAGAGTCTGATGGCTCGGGGGAGGAACCTGGCCGTTCTGCTCCCTTTGCTACGATATCTTTTGCCCGAGGGCAGCAGAGTGAACGGTCCGTGTGAACAGCCCAATTGTTAATTAATTTATTGATTAGCTGATCGATCGATGGATTGATTGATTAATTGTTTGATTATCAATTGATTGAGTGTTTGGATGAACGAAGGAATTGTTGATCGATTGAGCGACTGTTTAAGTAATTGATTATTAATGAATTTATTATTAATTAATTGGTTATTCATTAATTGATTATTCATTAATTGATTATTATTTAATTGATTGAGTGATTGCTTGCTACGTTATTGCCACCTGTATCCAGCCACAGTGAGATTCTCTGCCTGCGTGCCCAAGGTATGTAAGTAGTGTCCACATAAAGGGCGTTGACAAAGTTACAACTCCTACACAGTATCCTCGCCAGGTCCCCCTTTGTTCGCCTCCACACAACCCCCCCCCCCACGCCGGCTCCCCCCCTCTGTTCCTCCCCCCACCTGCGTGGTCCGTCGGTCCGTCGATCCCATCGCGGCTGATCACCCACAATCACCTGCTTTCTCCCCCACATCCCTCGATGCCGTTCGCCCCAAGAGCTAAATCTAACCCTCTCTTGAAACCGTCCAGCGAATCGGCCTCCAGTGCCTTCCGTGGCAGAGAATCCCACAGATTCACAACTCTCTGGGTGACAAAACGTTTTTCCTCATCTCAGTCCTAAATGGCCGACCCCTCATTCCTAAACTGTGTGTGTGACCCCCCTGGTGCTGGACTCCCCCAACATGGGGAACATTTTCCCTGCATCTACCCTGTCTAATCCTTTAAGAATTGTATATGTTTCTGTCAGATCTCCTTCTCATCCTTCCAAATTTCAGTGAATACAAGCCCAGCCGACACATCTAAAAAGATCGGGATGTGTTGACTCGACTGTGACTCGATCCCAGCTGTGGGTGCTGTCTGTCCGGAGCGTGGAAACAGGCCCTTTGGCCCAACTTGCCCACACCGGCCAACATGTCCCGTCTACACTAGTCCCACCTGCCCGCGTTTGGCCCATATCCCTCCAAACCTGTCCTATCCATGTACCTGTCTAACTGTGTCTTAAACGTTGGGATAGTCCCAGCCTCAACTACCTCCTCCGGCAGCTCGCTCCATACACCCACCACACTCGGTGTGGGAAAAAGTTACCCCTCAGATTCCTATGAAATCTTTTCCCCTTCACCTTGAACCTGTGTCCTCTGGTCCTCGATTCCCCTACTCTGTGGGCAAGAGACTCGTCCACCCGATCTATTCCCCTCATGGTCTTAAACAACTTCTGAAGCAATGCACAGAACCTTTCCTCTGATTCTCCGCAAGGTCTGACTGACGTAGGTGATGACACTGTGGTTTTGGTCAGGACAGTGGTCAGTGTCTGTGGTCAGGAGGAGACTATAGAGAAGGCGGGGTTGTGAAACTAGCCTGAAGAAGGGCCCTCGACCCGAAACGTCACCCATTCCTTCTCTCCGGAGATGCTGCCGGTCCTTACTGAGTTACCCCAGCATTTTGTGTCTAATCCTCGGAGTAAACCAGCATCTGCAGTTTAGTTTATTTTAGTTTAGAGATACAGCACGGAAACAGGCCTTTTGGCCCACCTTGTCCACACCGACAGGCGGTCCCTGCACACTAACACGATCCTACTCGCGCTAGGGACAATTTTTACATTTACCAAGCCAGTTAACCTACAAACGCGCACGTCTTTGGAGTGTGGGAGGGAACTGAAGATCTCTTTTTCTCACAGAGAGTGGAATTCTCTGCCTCAGAGGGCGGTGGAGGCCGGTTCTCTGGATAGTTTCAAGAGAGAGCCAGGTAGGGCTCTTAGAGATAGCGGAGTCAGGGGATATGGGGAGAAAAGGCAGGAACGGGGTACTGATTGGGGATGAGGGGGGTCTCGACCCGAAACGTCGCCTATCTCCTTCGCTCCTTAGATGCTGCTGCACCCGCTGAGTTTCTCCAGCTTTTGGTGTAACCTACTGATTGGGGATGATCACATTGAATGGCGGTGCTGGCTCGAAGGGCCAAATGGCCTACTCCTGCAGCTATTGTCTATTGTCTATTATCTCGGAGGAAACCCACGCAGGTCACGGGGAGAGCGTGCAAACTCCGCGCAGACAGCACCCGTGGTCGGGATCGAACCGGGGCCACTGCGACCACCCACGGATAGGAGAGGCGATGGCGGGGCGGGGAACACGGGGGTCGGTACATTTCCAACGGCCAATCCCTCGCACGGCTCCGAGAGCACGTAGACACTTCCCTGGGTGTTATCAGCGCCCGTGTCGCGCGGGAGGTGTCTGCGCCACTTGCGAGGAACCGGGGGCGGAGGTGTTGTCGACACAACGCACAAACAGGAAGCTGACAAAACATTGACCTCTCCAACTGTAGGTGACATTAAACTCTGACATGTCTTTCAACTCGCCAATTCAACTCTTTCAATTCTCCAATTTTAGAGAACTCTATATGCTCTAATTTTAGAGAACATTAAACACTCTAACTTTTGGATAACACTAAATTCTCCAACTTTTAAGTAACATTGCATTTTCAATTTATCTAACATTAAATTTTAGATAACTTCTCCAATTTTAAGTAACTAAATTCTCTAATTTTAGAGAGCATTAAATTCTCTAATTTTAGAGAGCATTAAATTCTCCAATTTTAAGTAACATTTCATTCTCCAATGTATCTAACATTAAATTTTTGATAACTTATCCAGTTTTAAGTAGCTAAATTCTCCTAGAGAACAGTAAATTCTCTCATTTTAGATAACTTTAAATTCTCAAATTTTAAGTAACATTTCATTCTCCAATTTTAGAGAACTCTAAATGCTCTAATTTTAGAGAACATAAAACACTCTAATTTTTGGATAATACTAAATTCTCTAATTTTAACATTGCATTCTTCAATTTATCTAACTAAATTTTAGATAACTTCACTAATTTAGAACTAAATTCACTAATTTTAGAGAGCATTAAATTCTCTAATTTTAGAGAACATTAAATTCTCAAATTTTAAGTAACATTTCATTCACCAATGTATCTAACATTATTACATTTTAGATAACCTCCAATTTTTAGCTAAATTCTCTAATTTTTAGCTAAATTCTCTAAGTTTAGAGAACATTACATTCTCTAATTTTAGAGACCACTAAATTCTCTCATTTTAGAGAACACTAAATTCTCTAATTTTAGAAAACATTAAATTCACAAATTTTAAGTAACATTTCATTTTCCAATTTATCTAACATTAACTTTTAGATAACTTCTCCAATTTTAAGTAACTAAATTCTCTAACTTTAGAGAGCATTACATTCTGTAATTTTAGAGAACATTACATTCTCTAATTTTAAGTAACATTGCATTCTCCAATTTATCTCACATTAAATTTTAGATGACATCAAACTTTCCGGTTTTAGGTAACACTAAATTCTCCAACTTTAGAGAACATTAAATTCTCTAATTTTAGAGAACATAAAATTCTCCAATTTTAGAGAGATCTACATTCTCCAATTTGAGTTGGGTTAAACTCTCTAATTTTTGGATAACACTAAATTCTCCAATTTTAGAGAACACTAAATTCTCCAATTTTAGAAAACACTAAATTCTCCAATTTTAGAGAACACTAAATTCTCCAATTTTAGAGAACATTAAATTCTCCAATTTTAAGTCACACTACGCTCTCGAATTGTAGGTAATTAAATTCTCCAATTTTAGGTAACATTGAAATCTCCAATTGTAGATAACATTAGACTTTCCAATTTTAGATAACACTAAATTCTCCAATTGTACCTAACATTAAACTCTCTAATTGTAGGTGACATTAAATTCTCCGATTTCAGGTAACATTTACGGGCCACTTACGCGACCTTTTCGCCGACTGCCGGCACCCGTCATGGGGGTCGTTGCAGGTCGACGAAATTCTTCAAAGATGTTGAAAATCCAGCAGCGACCAGGAAGACGCTACGGGCGACTCTTTGGGCGACTGAGGAGACGACACACGACCATACGGGCGACGTGTCGCGGGGTGAAGCCCGTATGGTCGCGAGAAATTGCCCAAAGAGTCGTAATCGTTCTGGTCGCCGCTGGATTTTGAACATATTT
>JAVHYY010000088.1:0-17500 GCA_035221665.1 Okamejei kenojei | reverse complement strand
GGAGAAAAGGCAGGAACGGGGAACTGATTGGGGATGATCAGCCTTGATCACATTGAATGGCGGTGCTGGCTCGAAGGGCCGAATGGCCTCTACCCCTGCACCTATTGTCTGTTGAGATTAAAAATAATGAGTGAAGGACATGCAAAAAAGTAACGATGATAAAGGAGACAGGGCATCGTTAGCGGTTCGCTGGGTGTGAACGAGACGCTGGGTGCGAGGAGGAAGAGAGAGAGGGAGGGAGGGGGGAATGCCGGGGCTACTTGAAGTTGGAGAAGTTCAATGTTCACACCGCTGGGGTGTGAGCAGCCCCCAAGCGAAATATGAGGTGCTGCTCCTCCAATTTGCGTTGGGACTCAACTCTGACAGTGGAGGAGGCCCAGGACAGAGAGGTCAGGGAGGGGGAGTTGAAGTGTTTGGCAACCGGGAGTTCGGGTAGGTTTAGGCGGACTGAGCGGGAGCGCTCAACGAAACGATCGCCCGGTCTAAGTTGGGTCTCGCCGATCCATCGGATATGACTAACTATTTCGTTTGAACCTCAATGAGATTCAAATGGCAACAGATAAATTGTCTTGTGGTGCGCGGGGATCGCTGGTTAGCGCGGATCCGGTGGGCTGTTTCCCCGCGGGATCTCTTAACCAAACCCGGCGGGGACGGGCAGCGTCTCGCGAGCGAAGGAACCGGCGCCGTTCCGGGTCGAGACCGATGCGGGGGTGGTGGGGGCCGGGAGTAAGGAAGGAAGGATAATGTGGATAAATGTGAGGTTATCCACTTTGGTGGCAAAAACAGGAAAGCAGACTATTATTTAAATGGTGGCCGATTAGGAAAAGGGGAGATGCAGCGAGACCTGGGTGTCATGGTACACCAGTCATTGAAAGTAGGCATGCAGGTGCAGCAGGCAGTGAAGAAAGCGAATGGTATGTTAGCTTTCATAGCAAAAGGATTTGAGTACAGGAGCAGGGAGGTTCTACTTCAGTTGTACAGGGTCTTGGTGAGACCACACCTGGAGTATTGCGTGCAGTTTTGGTCTCCAAATCTGAGGAAGGACATTATTGCCATAGAGGGAGTGCAGAGAAGGTTCACCAGACTGATTCCTGGGATGTCAGGACTGTCTTATGAAGAAAGACTGGATAGACTCGGTTTGTACTCTCTGGAATTTAGGAGATTGAGAGGGGATCTTATAGAAACTTACAAAATTCTTAAGGGGGTTGGACAGGCTAGATGCAGGAAGATTGTTCCCGATGTTGGGGAAGTCCAGGACAAGGGGTCACAGCTTAAGGATAAGGGGGAAATCCTTTAAGACCGAGATGAGAAAGACTTTTTTCACACAGAGAGTGGTGAGTCTCTGGAACTCTCTGCCACAGAGGGTAGTTGAGGCCAGTTCATTGGCTATATTTAAGAGTGAGTTGGATGTGGCCCTTGTGGCTAAAGGGATCGGAGGGTATGGAGAGAAGGCAGGAACGGGATACTGAGTTGGATGATCAGCCATGATCATATTGAATGGCGGTGCAGGCTCGAAGGGCTGAATGGCCTACTCCTGCACCTAATTTCTATGTTTCTATGAAGGAAGGAGGCGGAGACAGTGGGGGAGCTGGGAAGGGGAGGGGAAGGAGAGGGGAAAGCAGGGACTGCCTGAAATTGGAGAGGTCAATGTTTCGTACCGCTGGGGCGTAAACTATGAGGTCCTGCTCCTCCGATCTGCGGTGGGGCTCACTCTGGCCGTGGTGGAGGCCCAGGACAGAGGGGTGCGATAGTTTGACCTCCTGCCCCTCCAATCTGCGGCGGGATGTTTTAGTTTTCTCTCCCGTTGACGGTCTTGTTAACGCATTCTGGCCCGATGCCGCGAGTGAGACTCTCATCGTTGTATCTGGGACACGTTTGACAATTACAGTCTCGTGGGGCTTTAATGTCACCCCAGGTGGCGGCGACCACAGGCCCGGAGCAGGTGTCCGTGACGGGTGGATGGAAGGTTCCAGAACACACCCCACCACCCCGTCCCACACGCACGCACGCACGCACCCTGCCACACGCCTTGTGCCACACGGCTCCCCCCTCTCTCCCTCCGCTCTCCCCCCTCATCTCCGCTTTCTCCCTGTATCTCTCTCTCCCTCTCCTCTCTCCCCTCTTCTCCCCCTCTCTCACCCCCCCTCTCCCTCGACCCCTCTCGCTCTCCCCTCTCTCCGCTCTCTGCCCTCTCTCTAATCTCTCCCCCTCTCTCTCCCCTCTCCTCTCCCCCCTCTCTCTCTCCCTCTCTCTCCTCCCCCCTATCTCCCCCTCTCCCCTCTCTCTCCCCCTTCTCTCCTCCCTCTCTCCCTCTCTCCCCCACTCTCCCCCACTCTCTCTCAAAAGGAAGAAGAGGAAAAAGAGGAAATCCCCCAACTCATCCCGCTCCCTCCCCTCTCTCCATATCTCCCCTCTCCCTCTCCCCTCTATCATAGGATCTTTCTCCCCGTCAAAGAAAAGTCTCTCACTCTTCTAACTCCTCCCCTCTCCCCAGGAAGAGCGGAGGAGCCCTCTCCCCCTCTCTCTCCCCTCCCCGTCCACGCTCTCTCCTCCCTCCCTTGCTCTAAAAGAGAGAGAGACGTCTCTTCATCCTCTCTAGAAAAAGCAGAAGGAGAGACTCTCCCACTCTCAACCGTCCAACCCTCTCTCTCAACCCCCTCTCTCTCTTCTCCCCCCCTCCTTCTCTCTCCCCCCTCCTCTCTCTCTCTCCGCTCTCTCTCCCCCTCTCTCCTCTCCTCTTCTCCCTCTCTCTCTCCCCCTCTCCCTCTCTCTCTCTCTCCTCTCGTCTCTCTCTTCCCCTCTCCTCTACTCTCTATACTCTCTTTCTCTCCCCCCCTCTCTCTCTCCCTCTCACTCCCCCTCTCCGCCTCCTCTCACTCCTCCTCTCCTCTCTTCCTCCTCTCTCTCTTCTCCCTCCCATCTCTCACCTCTCTCCCCTCCTCTCTCTCTCTCCCCCTCTCTCTCTCTCCCCTTCCTCTCCCCTCTCCACACCTCCCTCTCTCTCTCTCCCCCTATTCTCTCTCCCCTCTCTCTCAACCCCTCTCCCCTTTCTCTCACCCCCCTCCTCTCTCTCTCTCCCCTCTCATTCTCTCTCTCCCCATCTATCCCTCCCCTCTCCTCTCCTCTCTCTCTCTCTCCCGCTCTCCCCTCAGCCCTCTTCCCCCTCTCCCTCTCCATATCTCTCTCCATCGCAGTCTAGATCCCTCGTCTCCCTCAGTCTGGAGAAGGGTCTCGACCCGAAACGTCGCCCGTTCCTTCTCCCCACAGACGCTCGCTGCCCGTCCCGCTGAGTTACTCCGGCATTTTGTCTCCCAGTCATAATCGAGCACTAATTTTTCCCATTTGTTCCCTTTCAGCCGATTCCGTCGCCAAAAAGTCCCACCGTTGTAAGTATTCGACCTGCGTGACCCAGGATACTCTTGCCCTCGTCCGTCTGGGCATCGAGGACAAGTCAGGAACTCACGAGGAATTCATCTCCACGCACACAGTCGCCAACTCTCGCACTTTCTCCCAAATAAGGGACGATAGGGTCAAAGATTCGGGACAAATTCCCAACACGGCAATGAGTTGGCCCCGGGCGCTGGACTGCACGCAAACGCCAGCCCGGCGGGGCCGGCTGAGGGGTTTTGGCCCCGGGGGGGGGCTGCTGCTGCACTCCACGGGCTGCACCACGCCGGGGACGGGCGTGGCAGGGTCCGACCCGACAGTCCCCTCGACCCGAGTAGTAGCGGTCAAATACGGGACAGGGGCGGTCCCGTACGGGACAAACCCAATGTAGCCCAAAATACGGGATGTCCCGGCTAATACTGGACAGTTGGCGCCCCAACGCTCTGTAGGTCAGGCAGCATTTGGGGAATTGCGTGCAGTCCTGGTCACCGCCATTACAGAAAGGGTTTCTAGTTTAGAGATCCAGCGCCGAAACAGGCCCTTCGGCCCATCGGGTCCGTGCTGACCAGCGATCCCCGCGCACCGACACACGCACACACGCACGCACACACCACACACACACACACACACACGCTCGCCGACGCACACACGACACGCACGCAACGTCAAAACAAAACGCACAGCACAAACGCACGACTCATCACACGCACACACACTATCCGCACGCACGCACTGCACACGACCTATCCCACACAGCACGCACACACACACACGCACGCACACTCTCACACACACACACCACACACAACACAGCACACAACACGCAAGCACACGACGCACGCACACACACACACACGCACACACGCACGCAAACTGCACGCACGGCAACACTGACAATCACGCACAACACGCACGCAACATGACACAGGTGACCACACACTCACGCACCCACACACACACGCACACACGCACGCAACGCAAACACACACGCACACACACACACACACTTTAAAGACGGACCACACACACGCCGCACGCAACACACGCACGCACGCACCGCACGTCACACACACACACGTCGCACTGACACACACGTCGCCCACGCACACACACTGACACACCACACACACGCACACACACGAACGCACTGACACACACACACACACGCGAACACACTGACACCAAACACACACACACACACACACGCACACACACACACACACACACTGGGGGTCAATTTACACATTTTTACCGAAGGCCAATTAACCTACAAACCCGCGCCCGCTCGTCTTCGGAGTGCGGGAGGAGACCGGAGCGCCCGGAGAAAGCCCACGCGGGTCACGGGGGGGAGACAACGGGCAAATTCCGCGCAGACGAGCTCCCGTGGTCGGGATCGAACCCGGGTCTCCCGCCGCGCCGTATATAGTCTTTCCGCTGATTGTCGAACACGCAGGTGAAAAAAGGTTTCTCATTTGACCTCGGGTGCACGTGGCAGTAAAACTAAACGGGACTAAACTCTTTAACAAACTCGCAACACGCTAACCACAAAGTCTGCTCTGAAGTGTGTCAACGCACGCCTCCAGATTCAGTTTCTTCCCAGCTGGTATCAGGCAACTGAACCGTCCTCTCACCAACTAAACAGTAGACAATAGACAAAAGGTGCAGGAGGAGGCCATTCGGCCCTTCGAGCCAGCACCGCCATTCAATGTGATCACGGCTGATCGTCCCCAATCAGTACCCCGTTCCTGCCTTCTCCCCATATCCCCTGACTCCGCTATCTTTAAGAGCCTCTCTCTTGAAAGCATCCAGAGAACCGGCCTCCACCGCCCTCTGAGGCAGAGAATTCCACAGACTCACCACTCTCTGTGAGAAAAAGTGTTTCCTCGTCTCCGTTCTACAGATTCCACAGACTCACAACTCTCTGGGTGAAAAGGGTTTTCCTCGCCTCCGTTCTAAATGGCCGACCCCTTATTCTTAAACTGTGTGTGTGTGTGGCCCTGGTTCTGGACTCCCCCAACATCGGGAACATGTTTCCTGCCTCTAGCGTGTCCAAACCCTTAACAATCTTATATGTTTCAATGAGATCCCCTCTCATCCTTCTAAACTCCAGAGTGTACAAGCCCAGCCGCTCCATTCTCTCAGCGTATGACAGTCCCGCCATCCCGGGAATTAACCTGGTGAACCTACGCTGGGCTCCCTCAATAGCAAGAATGTCCTTCCTCAAATTAGGGGTCCAAAACTGCACCTCCTATCCACCCCACAACAGATCCCTGGGGGTGGAATACTGGCTGGGATTTTATTCCCTGTGCAATCCCATTCCTAATCCCAGTGATGCTGCCTGTCCCACTGAGATACTCCAGCATAAAAGAATGGCTCGACTGAGTCGAGTATAGGAGCAAAGAGGTCCTTCTGCAGTTGTACGGGGCCCTGGTGAGACCACACCTGGAGTATTGTGTGCAGTTTTGGTCCCCTAATTTGAGGAAGGACATTCTTGCTATTGAGGGAGCCCAGCGTAGGTTCACCAGGTTAATTCCCGGGATGGCGGGACTGTCATATGCTGAGAGAATGGAGCGGCTGGGCTTGTACACTCTGGAGTCTAGAAGGATGAGAGGGGATCTCATTGAAACATATAAGATTGTTAAGGGTTTGGACACACTAGAGGCAGGAAACATGTACCCGATGTTGGGGAGGGGGCGGGGAGAGAAAGAGAGAAGGGGGGGAGAGAGGGGAGAGGGAGAGGGGGGGAGAGAGTAGAGAGGGAGGGGGGGTGGAGAGGAGGGGGGAGAGGAGGGGGGGGAGAGAGAGGGGGTGAGAGAGCGGAAAGCCGTAGAGAGATGAGGGGGGGGGGAGAGAGAGGAGGGGGGGGATGAGAGGAGGGGAGAGAGAGAGGGGGGGGGAGGAGAGAGAGTGGGGGAGGTGGAGAGAGGGAGGGGAGAGAGAGAGGGGGAGAGAGAGGAGGGGGAGAGAGGAGTGGGTGAAGGGGGGAGAGAGAGGGGGAGTGAGAGGGGGGAGAGAGGGAGAGGAGCGGGAGAGGGGTGGAGAAGAGGAGAGGGGGAGAGAGGAGAGGGAGGAGGAGAGAGCGGAGAGGGGGAGAGCGGAGAGGGGGAGAGTAGGGGGAGAGGCGAGAGAGGGGGAGAGAGAGAGAGGGGGGAGAGGAGGGAGAAGGGGATCTTATAGGAGGGGGAGCGGGAGGAGGTGAGCAGGAGAAGAGGAGGGGAGAGAGGGGGGAGAGGGGGGAGAGGAGAATGTGGGAGAGAGGGCGGAGAGTGGGAGCGGAGAGGGGGGAGAGAGAGGGAGCGGGGGGAGAGAGGAGGGGGAGAGAGAGGGGGAGAGAGGAGGTTGGGGAGAGAGGGGTAGGCGAGGGAGAGGGAGGAGGGGATAGCGAGAGGGGGAGGGAGAAGAGGGGGGGAGTGAGAGGGATGGGGGAGGAGAGGAGGGGAGGGGTGTGGAGGTACCGTATCCGAGCCAGAGCGAGCGTCGGAGGCTGTGTTAGAGGCGTGGCCAGCTGGATATAGGAAAGGCAGAGTGGGTAGGCGTGGCCGTGTGAGTGTGCGTGTGCGAGTGTGCGTTGAGTGTGTGTGTGTGGTGTGTGCCAGGTGCGTAGATCAAAGTCCGCTCCTCCCCCCCTCCCCACACCCCCCCCCCCTCCCCACACCGCAAGAACATGTGTGCCTGCCCGCGACCATCGAAGGTAAGTGAGCGTTTCGGTCCGAGTTCTCCGTTCCCCTCACCCCTCGACAGTCGACAAACAGACTCACCACTCTCTCTGTGAGAAAAAAGAGTTTCCTCGTCTCCGTTCTAAATGCTCACCTTATTCTTAAACTGTGTGTGTGTGTGGCCCCTGGGTTCTGGCTCCCACCAACTCGGGAACATGTTTCCTGCCTCTAGCGTGTCCAAGCCCTTAATAATCTCATATATGTTTCAATGAGATCCCCTCTCATCCTTCTAAACTCCAGAGTGTACAAGCCCAGCCGCTCCATTCTCTCAGCGTATGACAGTCCCGCCATCCCGGGAATTAACCTGGTGAACCTACGCTGGGCTCCCTCAATAGCAAGAATGTCCTTCCTCAAATTAAGGGGACCAAAGCGCTCACATACTCCAGGTGTGGTCTCACCAGAAGACCTGTACAACTGCAGAAGGACCTCTTTGCTCCTAAGACTCGACTCCTCTTGTTAGAAAGGCGCTCAGCTAAAGATACCCCCTCTCGCTGTGTCTCTCTACCCCCTCTCCTGTGCTCTCTCTCTGCCCCTCTCCTGTGCCTCTGACTGTGCTCCCGCCCCCTCCTGGGCTGTGCTCTCAACCACCTACCCCCTCTCCTGGTGCTCATCTACCCCCTCTCCTGTGCTCTCTGCCCCTCCCCCCTCTCCCAGTGCTCTCTACCCTGTTCTAAACTCTAACCATCTACCCCCTCTTCCTGTGCTCTCTACCCTCTAACCCCCTCGTCGACTGTCCCCTCTGACCCCCTCTCTTCCCTCTTACCCCGCTCTACTGTGCCCCCACTCTGTGCCTCTTTTCTCCTGTGCATCTCTCACCTCCTCTCACCCCCCTCCTGTGCTCTCTACCCACGGCCCACCCCCCCCGCTTCCCCCCTCTCCTGAGTACTCTACCGTGGACGGGTGTGAAATGGTCGGGGCGGGGGGGGGGGGTGAGAGGAACTGGCCACAGATACACCCGCCCATTGTAAAGGCACCCGGTCACCCTTAGCAACGGGGGAGAGGGTGAATGGAAGGGGGGATAGAGAGAAACAGAGAGGAGGGGAGAGAGAGAGAGAGGGGGGGAGAGGAGAGAGAGAAGAGAGAGAGAAGCGAGGTGGAGCGAGAGGGACAGAGAGGGATGGATGAGGGGAGAGGGGGAGAGGAGAGAGAGGAGAGGGGGGGAGAGAGGGGAGAGAGGGAGGGAGAGAGAGTCTGTGCGGAGAGAGGAGGGGGGAGAGAGGAGAGAAGGAGATGAGAGAGAGGGGTTGGAAGAGAACACGAGAGAGAGAGAGAGAGAGAGGGAAGAGGGAGAGAGAGAGGAGACAAGGAGAGAGGGAGAGAGAGAGACACAGAGAGTCTCTTTTCTCTAGGAACAGAGAGAAGAGGGAGAGAGGAGACGAGAGAGGGGGAGAGAGAGATCGATTGGGAGAAATAGAGAGAAAGAGAGAGAGAGAGGGAGAGAGAGGGTGTAGAGGAGAGCAGAGGGGGGAGGGTGGCGAGAAGTGAGAGAGGAGAAGGGAGAGAGTGGACAGAGAGGGAGGGAAAGGAGAGTTAGATTCCTGAGAGGTGGGGCGGGGGTAGATGACGGAGGGGTGGGAGGAAGGGGGCGAGCAGAAGGATGAGGGAGGGAGAGGGAGGTGTCTGTCTTGTGGTGGGCACCATAACACCTTGTTCATCATTTGTGACAATCAGCAGTTTTAATACTTCCTGACAACAGCCTCAGTCCCTCACACACAAAACCCTCGCCCTCACACTCAGCTCACCCTCCCTCTCTGACAACACACTCACACTCCCTCTCCTTGTCTGTCTCTGTGTGTGCGTGTGTGTGTGTGAGAGTGTAGAGAGTGTGTGATTAGTGTGAGTGTGGTGTGTGTGTGTGTGAGTGTGTGTGTGTGTGTGTGTGTGTGTGTGTGAGTGAGGTTGTGTGTGTGTGTGGTTGTGTGTGGTGTGTGTTGTGTGTGTGTGTGTTGTGTGTGTGTGTTGTGTGTGTGTGTGTGTGTGGTGTGTGTGAGTGTGTGTGTGTGTGTGAGTGTGTGTGTGGTGTGATGGAGAGTGTGTGAGTGTGAGGTGTGTGTGTGTGTGTGTGTGTGTGAGAGGTTACTGATATATATGTGGTGTGTGGTTTGTGTGTGTGTGTGTGTGGTGTTGTGTTGGTGTGTGTTGTGTGTGTTGTGTTGTGTGTGAGAGTGTGAGAGTGTAAAGGTGAGAGAGAGGGGGAAGGAAGGGGAGAGAGGTGGGGAGAGAGGAGGGGGAGAGAGGAGGGGGAGTGAGGAAGGGGGGAGAGGAGGGGGGAGAGAAGGAGGGGGGGGGATAGAGGAGGGGGGGGGGGGGGGGGAGGGGGGGAGAGAGGAGGTGGGGGCCGGGGGAGAAATAGGAGGGGGAGGAGAGGGGGGGGGGAGAGAGGAGGGGGGGAGAGAGAGGAGGGGGGGATGAGAGGAGGGGGAGAGAGAGGGAGGGGGATGAGAGGAGGGGGATGAGAGGATGGGGGGGGAGAGAGGAGGGGGGGAGAGAGGAGGGGGAGAGAGGAGGGGGGGAGAGGAGGAGGGGGGGAGAGAGGAGGGGGGCGAGAGAGGAGGTGGAGAGAGGAAGGGGGGGAGAGAGGAGGGGGGAGAGAGGAGAGGGGGGAGGAGAGGAAGGAGGGGGGAGAAAGAGAGGAGGGGGGAGAGAGGAGGGGGGGGAGAGAGGAGGGGAGAGAGGGGTGATGAGAGAGGAGGGAGAGAGAGGAGGGGGGAGAGAGAGGAGGGGGGGGAGGAGAGGAGGGGGGAGAGAGGAGGGGGGGAGGAGGAGGAGGGGAGAGAGGGTGATGAGAGGAGGATGGGGGGAGAGAGGAGGGGGATGAGAGGAGGGGGAGAGAGGAGTGAGGGGGAGAGGAGGGGGGGGGAGAGGAGGGGGAGAGGAAGGGGGAGAGAGAGGGAGGGGGAGAGAGGAGGGGAGAGAGAAGGGGGGGAGAGAGATGGAGGGGGAGTAGAGGAGGGGGGGAAGAGGGGGGAGAGAGGAGGGGAGAGAGGGGTGATGTGAGAGGAGGGGGAGAGAGGAGGGGAGGAGAGGAGGGGGGAGAGAGAGGAGGGGGAGAGAGGGGGGGAGAGGAGGGGGGGAGAGGAGGGGGATAGGGGGGGAGAGAAGAGGAGGGGAGAGGGAGAGGAGGGGGGAGAGGAGGGGGAGGAGAGAGGAGGGGGGGGAGGAGGGGGGTGAGGAGGGGGAGAGGAGGGGGGAGAGAGGGGGGAGAGAGGAAGGGGGGCGAGAGGGAGGGGGTGAGAGGATGGGGTGAGAGAGGGGGGGAGAGGAGGGGGTGAGGAGAGAGGGGGGAGAGAGGAGGGGGGAGAGAGGAGGGGGGGAGGGAGCGGGGGTTCTGAGAGGAGGGGGAGATGAGGGGGGAGAGAACAGGAGAGGAGGGGGAGGAGAAGGGGGGGGGGAGGAGGGGGTTTGGAGAGGAGGGGAGGGAGGGGGAGAGAGGAGGGTGGAGAGAGGAGGGGAGAGGGGGGGGAGGAGAGGAGGGGTGAGAGAGAGGGAGGGGGGGGGAAGGAGGGGGGAGAGAAGGAGGGGGAGGAGAGAGAGGAGGGGGGGGGGAGGATGGGGGAGAGGAGGGGGATGAGGAGGGGGAGAGAGGAGGGGGGAAAGAGGAGGGGAGAGAGGAGGGGGGAGAGGAGGGGGAGGAGGAGGGGGAGAGAGTGAGGGGGAGAGGAGGGGGGAGAGGAGGGGGAGAGAGGAGGGGGAGAGGAGGGGGGAAAGGAGGGGGAGAGAGGAGGGGGAGAGCAGGAGGGGGAGAGAGGAGGGGGGAGAGGGATGGGGGGGAGGAGAGGAGGGGGGAGAGAGGGAGAGAGGAGGGGGAGAAGAGAGGAGGGGGAGAGAGGAGGGGGGAGGGAGGAGTGGAGGGGGGAGAGGAGGAGGGGGGAGAGGAGGGGGGAGAGAGGAGGGGGGGGATGAGAGGAGGGGGGAGAGAGGAGGGGAGGAGAGAGAGGATGGGGGGAGAGTGTGAGGGGGAGAGAGGAGGGGGAGAGAGGAGGGGGGGGAGAGAGGTTAGGAGGGGGGTGGGGGAGAGAGGGAGGGGGGGAGAGAGGAGGGGGGGAGAGAGGAGGGGGGGAGGAGAGGAGGGGGAGAGAGGAGGGGGAGGAGAGGAGGATGGGGGGGAGAGAGAGGAGGGGGGGGGGGGGAGAGAGGGAGGGGGGGAGAGAGGAGGGAGGGAGAGAGGAGGGGGGGAGAGAGGATGGGGGGAGATTGGAGGGGGGGAGAGAGGAGGGGGGAGAGAGGAGGGGGGGAGAGAGAGGAGGAGGGGGGGGGAGAGGAGGGGGCGAGAGGAGGGGGGGTGAGAGGAGGGGGAAGGAGAGGACGGGGGGGGAGAGAGGAGGGGGGGAGAGAGGAGGGGGAGAGAGGAGAGAGTGAGGGGGGGGAGAGAGGAGGGGGAGACGAGGAGGGGGGAGAGAGGAGGGGGAGGAGAGGAGGGGGGAGAGAGGGAGGGGCGGGAGGAGAGGAGGGGGGGGAGAGGGAGGGTGGGGAGAGAGGAAAGGGGAGGGGGAGAGAGGAAGGGGGGGGAGAGAGGGAGGGGGGGGAGAGAGGAGTGGGGAGAGAGGAGGGGGGAGAGAGGAGGGGAGAGAGAGGAGGGGGTGAGAGAGGAGGGGGGAGAGAGGAGGGGGGAGAGAGGAGGGGGAGAGGTGGAGGGGGAGAGAGAGGGACGCGGGGGGGAGGAGGGGGAGAGAGGAGTGGGGGAGAGAGGAGGGGGGGGAGAGGAGAGAGGAGGGGGAGAGAGAGTGAGGGGGGGAGAGAGAGGAGCTGGGGGGGGGAGGGGGGATGAGAGGAGGGGGGAGAGAGGAGGGGGAGTAGAGAGGAGGGGGGTGGGAGAGAGGAGGGGGGAGAGGAGGGGGGAGAGGAGGGGGAGAGGAGGGTGCGGGAGAGAGGAGGGAAAAGAAGAGGAATGTAGATGAAAGGCAGACAGCGAGATGGAGGCAGCGATTAGGTCAGGGGCCGTGAACGGGACAGATCGGGGACTTTTATTCCGCTGCCTGTAAGGTAACAAATTTGCATAAATTAAAGTTTGAGAATTATCTGATTCATCAGGGAAACATAGTCCGACGTCAGCCAGCCCGGTGTCGGCTCTCACACTCACACTGTTGTGTAACATTCATACTCCACCAACGTGAAGCCCTTTGGCCAACGAGAGTTGTTTTATAAATGTGATATAGAAATAAAAGTGACTTGACTTCACACACACGCACACACACACACACACACGCACGCACACACACACACACACACACACACACACACACACAGCCCCACTGCACACCCACATCACACACACACGCACACCACACGTACACACACACACACACACACACACACACACACACGCACACACACACACACACACACACGCACGCACGCACGCACGCACGCACGCACGCACACACACGCACGCACGCACCACACATCACACTCACACACACACAGCACACACCCACACACACACACCACGCACGCCCGCCCGCACGCACACACACACACACACACACCACACACGCACACACACACACACGCACACACACGCAAGCCACACAACACACACACCACACACACACACACACGCACGCACGCCACGAACACACACACACACCACAGCACACACACACACCACACAACACACGCACGCACGCACACACACACAGCACACACACACACACACACACCCCACCCACACACACACGCACACACACCAACACACACACACACACAACGCACACACACCACACACACAACACACAAACACACACGCACACACACACACACCACACACACGCAACACACGCACACACACACACGCACAACACCACGCACAACAGCACACACACACACACACACACACACACACACACACACCACACACACACACACCGCACACACACACACACACACACACACACACACACACACACACACACACGCACACACACGCACACACGACACACCACTCACACACACACACCACACACCCACACACACACACACGCACACAAACGCACACACACACACACCACACGCACACACACGCCACACACGCACACACACTCACCACACACACACACACCACACAAAACACACACACGCACAACACGCACACGCACACACAACAAACACACACACACACACGCCACGCACGGCAGCACGCACCACAACACACACACACGCACACTCACGCACACTCACACTCACACCACACGCCCACATGCAGCTTGCACACACACGCACACGCACACGCATACGCACACGCACACGCACGCACACACAGTTAACGCCTCTCCTCTGTCTCAGCTCAGATCGAGATCATCCCATGCAAGATATGTGGGGACAAGTCGTCGGGCATCCATTATGGAGTCATCACGTGTGAAGGATGCAAGGTAAGAGAGGGAGAGAATGGCCTCCTCCTCCCTGCACCTATTGTGTATCGACTGAGGCGGGCACCGGGCGCTGGGTTAACTCAGCGGGTCAGGCAGCAGCTCTGGAGAAAAAAGGGAATAGGTGACGTGTCGGGTCGGGGCTCGGATTCTCAGTTTATGGTTTTTTTTTTTCCTCTCACGAGTGGCGAGGTACGGCTAACCCGTCAGCGGAGACGCGTTCGGATGAGCGGAAAGAGGCGGGGGAAACAGCGGGTGGGGGTGGTGGGGGGAAGCTGGGGAGGGGAAGGGAATGAAGGAGAAGCAGGGCTATGGAATTAAGAGAGTCAAGCAGTTCGTGCATTGAAACAAGAACATACGACAATAGGTGCAGGAGGAGGGCCATACGGCCCTTCGAGCCTGCACCGCCATTTTCAATATGATACGGTTGATCATCAAACTCCAGTTATCCCGTACCTGCCTTCTTCCTTACCCCCTGATCCTTTAGCCACAAGGGCCTCATCATAACTCCCTCTTAAATATGCCAATGAACTGGCCTTCAACTACCTTCTGTGGACAAGAGTATTCCACAGATTCACCCACTCTCTGTGTGAACAGAAAAATGATTTTCCTCATCTCGGTCTTAAAAAAGACTTCCCCCTTATCCTTAAACTGTGTGATCCCTTAGTTCTGGACTTCCCCAAACATCGGGGAACAATCTTCACCTGCATCTAGCCTGTCATCCCTTAAGGAATTTTGTAAGTCTCTATAAGATCCCCCCCCTCAATTCTTCTAAATTCCAGCGATTGGTACAAGAACGGTCTATCCTGGTCTTTCTTCATATGGATAGTCCTTGCCATCCCAGGAAATCAGTTGGTGAACCTTTTGTACTTCCCTTCACGGCAAGAATGTCTTTCCTCAGATTAGGAGACCAAAACATTAGAAACAGGGACTACCTGAAATTGGAGAAGTTCATGACGCTGTTCGTAACGCTGGGGCGTAGACTTCCCGAGCGGAATATGAGGAGCTGGTCCTTCCGATTTGCGCTGGGCCTCCCTCTGGCCATGGAGGAGGCCCAGGACGGAAAGGTCGGATTGGGAATGGGAATGGGAATGGGAGGGGGGGGAGTTGAAGTGCTGAAGCCACCGGGAGATCGGGTTGGTTATTGCGGACCGAGCGGAGGGGGTGCCGGGCAAGCGATCGGGTCTCGCGACGACAGCTTGAGCAGCGGGAGGCAATGGATGAGGTCGGAGGAGGGATGAAGGGCAAAGGGGAAGTAAAAGCCCCCTCCTCTGGACCGCGAACCGGTCTGCCGCCCCCCCCCCCCTCCCGCCCCCGCGCAGGGTTTCTTCGGAGGAGCCCAACAGAACAGCTGCCGCCCTACACGTGCTCCCGGCAGCAGAATGCCCCATAGACGCTCCAGCCGCAAACCGGTTGCCAGCGCTGCCGGCTGCACAAGGTGTCTGGAGAGCTCGGGCATGTTTTGTCGCGCGACGGTGAGAACCGGGTGGGCTGCGCGCGAGGGGGGGGGCGGGGCGTGTGGGGGGCGTGGGCGCTGAAAATGAATCGAAACGCTCTTGAATCCATATTGTCAAAGGGAAATTCTTGCTGGCAAACCATGCCACGGTATGCAAATAGTGGCCACCTAAAGGGCGTGGGGTGTGGGGTGTGTGTGTGTCACTGTGTGGGGCGTGAGTGTGTCACTGTGTGGGTGGGTGTGAGTGTGTCACTGTGTGGGGCGTGAGTGTGTCACTGTTGGGGGGTGTGAGTGTGTCACTGTGTGGGGCGTGAGTGTGTCACTGTGTGGGTGGGTGTGAGTGTGTCACTGTGTGGGTGGGTGTGAGTGTGTCACTGTGTGGGGCGTGAGTGTGTCACTGTGTGGGGCGTGAGTGTGTCACTGTGTGGGGCGTGAGTGTGTCACCTGTGTGGGTGGGTGTGAGTGTGTCACTGTGTGGGGCAGTGAGATGCGTCACTGTGTGGGGCCATCGTAGAGTGTAGGTCACTGTGTGGGTGGGTGTGAGTGTGTCACTGTGTGGGGCGTGAAGTTGTGTGTCACAGTGTGGGTGGGTGTGAGTTGTGTCAACGGGTGTGGGTGGGTAGTGAGTGTGTCACTGTGTGGGGTCTGCGTGAGGTGTGTCACAGTGTGGGTGGGTGTGAGTGTGTCACGGTTGGGTGGGTGTGAGTGTGTCATGTGTGGGGTGAGTGTGAGTGTGTCACTGTGTGGGGTGTGTGTGTGTGTCACTGTGTGGGGCCTGGTGAGTGTTTGTCACTGGTGTGGGGAGTGAGTGTGTCCACTGTGTGGGGCGTGAGTGTTGGTCACAGTGTGGGGTGGGTTGTGAGTGTGTTCACGGATGTGGGTGGGTTGCTTATGTGGTGTGTAACTGTGTTGGGTGGGTGTGGAGTGTGTCACTGTATGTGGGGCTGCTCGTGAGTGTGTCACGGTGTGGGCTGTGAGTGTGTCTCTGTGTGGGGCCCGTAGTTGAGTGTGTCACTGTGTGGGGCGTGAGTGTGTCACTGGTGGGGGCAGTGAGTGGTACACGGTGTGGGTGGGTGATGTGTGTGTGTCACTGTGTGGGTGGGTCGTGTAGTGTTGTCACGGTGTGGGGCGTGAGTTGGGTGTGAGTGAGTCACTGTGTGGGGCAGTGAGTGTGTCACTGTGTGGGGCGAGAGTGAGTGAGTCACGGTGTGTGGGTGGGTGTGAGGTGTGTCACTGTGTCGGGTGGGTTGTGAGTGTTGTCACGGTGTTGGGGCGTGAGTGGGAGTCACGGTGTTGGGTGGGTGTGAGTGTGTCACTGTGTGGGTGGGGTGTGCGTGTGTACTGTGTGGGTGGGTGTGAGTGTTTCCCTGTGTGGTGTGGTGTGTGTGTAAACGGTGTGGGGCGTGAGTGTGTCAATGTGTGGGGCGTTGAGTGTCGGTCAACTGTGCGGTAGTGGGTGTGACGGAGAGGGATGTGATGGGGGTGAGAGGGGATGAGGGGAGGGGTGATAGAGAGGGAGGAGAGGGGGGGGATGAGGGTGGGATGAGAGGGGGGTGTGGAAAGGGGGGGGTGACGAGGGGGGGGGTGAGGGGGGGAGAGAGGGGGGGGTGGGGGATGACGAGGGAGGATGAGGGGGGGGTTGGGGGGTGAGAAGGTTTTGGGATGAGAGGGGAAGATGCGAGAGGGGTTATGAGGGGGGGTTGGAGAGGGGGTTAGGAGCGGGGGGTGAGACGAGTGAGACGGGGCTGGTGAGGGCGTGGGTGAGAGGGGGCGTGAGAGGGAGGTGTCGAGGGGGGGGGTGAGGGGTAGGGCTGTGGGCGGGTGGGGTGGGGGTGTGTGGGTGGGTGGTTTTGAGAGGGGGATGATGGGGTTGGGGGGTTGAGAGGGGGGGGTTGGAGTGAGAGGGTGAGGGGGGAGAGGGTAGGCTAGGGTGGGGGTGAGGTGCGGGGTGGATGGGGTTTGTGTGTGGGTGGGTTTGTGTCGTCACTGTGTGGTGGGGTGGTGAGGTGCGGGGTGGGAGGGGGTGAGGGGGGGTTGTGGCTGGGGGTGGGGGGGGGTCACTGTTGCGGGGGCGATGGGAATTGAATCGAAACGCTCTTGAATCTATTGTCAACGTGATATTCTTTGACTGACAAAAACGTTGCCGCGGTATTGCGAATAGTGGACACCTAAAGGGGTTTACAAGAGTCTCACAACAATTCTCCCCTTTCCCCCCCCCATTCCCTCAGCGGCCGGTGGCCGACATCGCTCACCCAGGCCACGGCCCTGTCCGGTCGACGGTTTGCCGTTGGGGAACTGTCCGTATTTTGTGACCTTTTTGTCCCTTATTTGGGGGAAAGTGAAGAAAGTCCTGTGAGTAGTTGCGGCAAACTGGGCAGGCTACGGACGGGTTGGGCCTAAGGGCTGCGACGCTCCCATCCTCACTCTGTGTGTGTGTGTTTCAGCTGTGAAGTTCGGAAGCATGTCGAGAGAAGCAGAGGGACCGCCTGCCGCCCGAGGTGCACGAGGCACCAGCGAGCAGGGGAGGCAGCCAGGCGAGGCCCAGGCTTGCCGATCGGGAGTTACTATCTCTCTTG
>JAVHYY010000879.1:0-68716 GCA_035221665.1 Okamejei kenojei | reverse complement strand
CGAATATAAATATCACTAACTTTATGAAAGTATTATTAGTATCAAGTACTTTCAACTATATAAAATATATAATTTTAAATTAAAATCAATGATAATACAATATTATTAACAGTATGAAAATATAATGACTATCATAAAAAGTGTTTACTAGTAATAACGTATTTTTAAATACATAAATTTTGGTCTTATATTTCCAAATCATAGACAATGACAAATATTATCAACAGTATGAGTATATAACTAATATTATGAATGCATTACTAGTACCAAAGTATTCTCAATTATATAAAATATATAATCTTAAATGTACATAATCAATAATAAAACAAATAATATTTAATTGTACGTAATATATCATTAATATCAGATAATATTGCATCATTGTAAAATAATTGTACTTTGTTATTATTTTGTTTCTATAATAAAAATATAAAAAAAATAAATTAAATAAATAAAAATAAAGAAAGCGCTAGTGGGTGTTGTGTACAGGTCACCTAACAGTAGTAAGGGAGTTGGGATGTGGCAATCAAAAATGACTAATAAGAAATGCGTGCAACGAAGGTAAAACCGTTATAATTACTTCAATCTACATATCGATTGTGAATCAAATTGGCGGGGTGCTGAGAGAAGAGGATTTCTTGAATGTATTCGGGATAGTTTCTAACCAACATTTGAGGAACCAACGAGAGAGCAGGCTATTCTAGACCTGGGTAATGAGTAATGAGGAAGGGGTTTAGTATATCAGCCTTGTTCAAAGTAGCCAGCCCCTAGGCAAAAGTGACCATAATATGGTTGAGTTCTTCATTAGATGGAGAGTGACATGGTTAATTCCAGAAACAAACGGTCTGAAACCTTACAGAAAGGTAACTATGAGGGGAATAGACGTGAATTGCAAGATAGACAGGCAATAGATTCTTGAAGGGTGATGATGATATCCATGGACATGCAATACAGACTGCATGGATGAACTACAACAATTTTCATCCCAGTATGGCATAAAATAAAACAGGAAGGTACGCTTCCGTGGATAACAAGGAAAAACAGGGATAGTATCCACAGCAAAAGATGAACGTACAAATTAGTCAGAAAAAGCAGCCTACCAGAGAGATTCCCAGAGACCAACAGAGGAGTACAAATGGCTTAATTAATAAAGGGAAAATGGATTCTGAAACAAACCTGGCAGGAAACATAAAACGACTGCACAATTTTTATCGATATGTGAACGACAAAGATTAGTTAAACAAATGTAGGTCCCTTGCAGTCAGACACAGGTGAATTGATCATGGGAACAAGGACATGGCAGACCAATGAATACACTACTTGATTCTGTCTTCACTAAGGAGGACAAAAATAGCAGCATCGCCGGGCAAATGAGATGGAGGAACAGAGTGAAATCCCAGTTAGCCGGGAAAGTTGGTTAGTAAATAGAATGGATTATAGGCCAATAAAATCCCAGGGCCAATAGGCTGCATCCCAGGGTACTTAAGGAAGTACCCCCAAAATACGATGCTGTAGTGATAGTTTTTTCAAAACTCTTTAGATTCTGAGTATATCCTTGAGGCATTGGAGGTTAGCTAATGTAACCCCCACTTTTTAAAATGGGAGGTAGAGAGAAACAGGGAATTACATGACCAGAGTAGTCCTTAACATCGGTAGTGTGGAAAACTGCTAGAGGTCAGTTTAAAGGATGGGATAAGCAGCGCATTGGAAAGTGGTGAAATCATTGTGGACGAAAGTCAGCATGGATTTACGAAAGGAAATCATGTCTGACGAATCTTTTGAATTTTTTGAGGATGTAACTATAGAGTGGATAAGGAGAAGCCGTGGATGTGTTATATATATCTGGACTTTCAGAAGGCTTATTCGACAAAGTCCCACACACGAGATCAGTAATAACAAACATAAAGCACACGGTATTTCGGCGGTTCAGTAATTGATGTGTATAGAGAACTGGCTGCATACAGGAAGCAAAGAGTATGAGTGACGGGTCCCTTTTCAGGATGGCAGGCAGTGGACTAGTGGGGCCGCAAGGCTCAGTGCTTGGAACAGCCAGCTAATTTACAATATATATTAATGATTTGACGAGGAATTAAATGCAACATCTCGAGAGTGTTTGGCGGTGAACAACGAAGCTGGGGCCGTTATAGCTGTGAGGAGGATGCTAGAGGCTGCAAGAATGACTTGGGTAACTGGTTGAAGTGGCATGTGCAGATGCAGAAAAAATGTGGATAAATGTAGGTTATCCACATTAGGAGTGCAACAACACGAAAGTATACTATTATTTGAATGGTGGCCGATTAGAAAGAGGGAAAGCAAACGAGACTTGGGTGTCCAAAGGTACACCAGTCAAGAAAGTAGGCAACAGGTGCATGCAGGCACGAAGAAAGCGAATGGTATTTTTGGCATTTCAAAGCCAAAGGATTTGAGTACAAGACCAGGGAGTTCTAACTGTCGTTGTACGAGTGGTCTTGGTGCGGCCACACCTGAGGTAATTGCGTCCAGTTTAGTCTCCTACACTGAGGAAAGACATTATTGCCATAAGGAGTACAGATAAGGTTCACCCAGACTGATTCCTGGGATGGCAGGACTTCAAGTAAAAAGAAAGACAGGATAGGACATATGCTTGTACTTACGCTGGAATTTAAGAAGATTGAGGGTGATCTTGTCGAGACTTACAAAATTCTTAAGGGGTTGGACAGACTAGATGCAGGTCAGATTGATCCTGATTCTTGGAAGTCCATGACAAGGGTCACAGTTTCTTAAGGATAAGGGGGAAGGTCCTTTTAGGACCAAATGAGAATATCGTTTTTCACACAGAGTGGTGAATCATCTGGAATTCTCTGCCACAGGAAGGTAGAGGCCAGTTCGTTGGTCATATTTAAGAGGGTAGTTGGATGTGGCCCTTGTAGCTAAAGGGATCAGGGGTATGGAAGAAGCAGTTACAGGATACTGAGTTGGATATCACTATGATCATATTAGAATGGCGGTGCAAGCTCGAAGGGCCGAATGGCCTGCTCCACTCCCCGCACCTAATTTTCAATGTTTCTATGAAGTTAAGGATAAAAAAGAGCGCTTACGATTCCTGAGAATACAACGTGGAAGTGGGTGAAGGTACTTATACGAAAGTTGTCAAGACTGGAGTCAGGCAACCAAGGGCTATAGAAAGGCGAGAATATTACTGAATAATGTTTTGGTAATGAACAGAGGATTGCAACGCATGCATAGAGAAGCCCATGCTTGGAAAGAATTCAAACCAGAGGATGTGGAAAAATTGTGTGATTATGCGAATATTTCTGAGAACATTTTCAAGCACGATGAATAACTCCGGCTACAAGGAGAAATGAATCATGCAAGAAATATGAGAATCATCATTAACAAGTTGCCCAAAGAATAAAGAAAAGGTGGAAGATGAAGCAGCAAAATTAATGAGATGAGAGCAAACAAGTTAGCCAGGCTACCAAACCTGGTGGAATTCTTGACAAAAGTACGTACATGTCCAGACTCATACAATGACTATTGAAGATCGCCAGACCACGTGCAACTTAAAAAGGTTCTACCTAACCTTTCAAAACCGAAGAAAGATCTGAACCTAAAGAAAATAGTTTTGGCTATCACAACGACCGTAATCTGCGGAAAGGACAGATGAAAGAAAAAGAATGTGTCTACATAGCCAAGCAACATAGTAATTTGTTTGTTTATGTGATGAAGTTGGTTTGCACCATAAATGGTGTTGAAGATTCAAGATGAAAGAATATGAAGACAAGATGGATTTCTTGAAGTGAAGTGAATCTATTTTGGATGTTTTGAATAAGGGACATAGGTGAGAAGACTGTAAGATCCTATATTGTTTGAATGCCATCAATATCATTTCCTGAAGCACTTGAATGATGAAGAAGAACTGGAACAAACGGAGGAAGAAATAACCAGAGCAAATAGGAGAAGAAGAACGGAACAAAACAGAAGAGGGGGAGTAGCAACCACTAGAAATGCTTATCACTCTCTCCTCAGGTATATGCTCATATTGGGGCCGGGGTTGAAGCTTGTAATTTTTCTATCTTACCAGTGCAAGTTAGGAACAGCAAGACGAATGCAGTGTTGCTAAACATATGCTTTCCTGGATCATGGAAGTTGGAACTACCATTTGCACAGGAAGCCCCTGACTGAGAAGGCTGAATATCGAGGTGAAGAGACTAAGATTCGATTACGTAACCTTGACCTAAAGATAAAGAAAGCAGAGTCATTGCATTTACGAGTATGAAGATATCCAGTTTGGATGAGATAATTTCATCGCTGAAGTGTTTACGCAATAGAAATTAATGCCTTGTTGTCGTCAAAATATACCAATGACGTGAAAATTCAAAAGCGATGGTCCTTTAATTGAAGGATATCATGGGGGGAGATAATCTGAAATAGATTGCTAGTGTTGATCTACTTATTCGGAATGAATGTTTTGTAGGCTTTGGAACCTATACAGATTGTTAGGAGCCAAGGTGAAGGACCGTATGCTCCGAAAACCCGATTTGGATGGGTTATCTATGGCTCCTTGAAAAGGAACCACAAAAACGAAAATCACATGAACTGTCCTGCCATTGCTGTTAATCAAATGTCTACTGATATATTAGAAAAGTCGGTGATGAAGCCATACAATCATGACTCTGGGAAACCTTCTCTGGGAAACATTTAAAGCATTTATACGAGGGGCATTAATCTCCTCCCAGGCATTTCTTAATAAAGAGAATAGAGCTAAACAACATACTTTGGAATTGGGAAGAATAAGGCAATTAGACATAGAAAATGCAGCAAGCACCTTCATTGCAAACATAACAAAATTGCAAGCACTAAAATATAAGTTAAATAAAATAATACTCGGGTGGGGGGCAAATAATACTACCTTTATTAAACATACAAAACAATTAAATTTTGAATTTGGTGATAAACCACAAAAAGCTATTAAACACTTCAACTTCGTAAATTGGCCGGGGAAAAAAACGATTCATAAAATAGATCAGAAAAGGGAGAAATACTAACATAACACTCTCAAAAAAACTGCCTAAAGAAATTAATGACAGATTTTCACAATACTATCAATATCTTTATTCAACAAAGTGACAAAACATCAACAGAATGGAGGCATTTTTACAGAAATGCAACTTAAAGGATAGATTTGCAAGAGCAAGAACTATTAGGAAGCTGAAATAACGATAAAAGATATCGAAGAGTCAAATTAGATCTTTAAAAAATGTGAAAGGAAGCCCGCAGGCCCTGAGGCGAAACTCCGAATTTTAATAAGTAAAAATTTATGATCTTGATTCACGCTTACAAATTATTGTATAACCTCGTTTATACACTACAGAAACTCCCGAAAACTTTTAAACAAATCAACAATAATACTTATACCAAAACTGATAAAGGACTGGAAGACCCGGCCGTCATATAGAGCAATTGCTCTATTAAATATTGATCAAAAATATTAACTAAAATCGTATTCTCAATAGATTGACTTAGTTGATTAACAAATTAATACACCCCTACCAAAGAGGTTTTATCCCAAAACGTCACTCATTTTACAATCTGATAATTATATAACAATCTAATATTATATACTCAAATAGAATTGCTAATGCAGATCTAGCAATTATTTCGCTAGATGCTGAAAAAGTCTTTGATCAAGTAGAATGGTCATATTTATTTTCGGTGATGGAAAAATTTCAATTGGGAGAGAAGTACTGTACATGGGTTAAATTTTTGTACTCTAACCCAACAGCTAGAATACTAACAAACCAAATGTTATCAACTAAATTTAATTTTTCTAGAGGTTGTAGACAAGGATGCCCGCTATCTCCATTATTATTCACTTTAGCAATTGAACCACTCGCAGAAAATGTCAGATCTAATTCAACTTATATTCATAATATCCTTTTAGATAGCGAGGTACCATCGACGGAATCACATAGACATACATGGGAAAATGAATTAAACCAACCCATAACGAAAGATATTTGGGACAAAGGTTTACAATATATACATCAATGCTCGTTAAATGCCAGACATGCTATAATACAATTTAAAGTATTACATAGATTACATTACACAAAAGTTAAACTGAATAGAATCTTTCCACATGTCTCTCCTATCTGCGAAAAATGTCAGCATCTAGAGGCTAATTTAACACAATACATTTTGCAAATTGTATTAAAATTTAAGTATTTCTGGATTGAGATTTTTAGAATAACTTCATGAAGTTATTATACAAACTGATCCGGAACTCAAAACTATAATACTTGGAATACTCCAGAACAAAGTTTAACACTACAACAAGCCTAAAGAAATTTCCTAGATTACAGTATAAAATCGGGAAGAAAATTAATATAACATTTTGGAAAGGCCCTAATAACCCCCACACTTAAAATGTGGATTATGGAAATGTCGGAGACCTACACCGGAAAGAACAGATTTGCCCTAATGGACAAACAAGAACTCCTTGTTAGAATAAATGGTCCTTCTTTCATTGATTACTTAAAAGGGTAGATTGGTTCGCAGGGAAACCTAACTGAAACCTTGGACTTAGGATCAGATGATAAGTTATACTCTATATTCCTTGACGTATCTCCAATAGATGTTAATTAATGGTAAATTATTCCTTTCCTTATGAATTTATTTTTTAATTTTTTTATCTCTTTCTCTCTTTTTTGTATTACTATTTAATCTATAAAAAAAAAACTTGAGGCAAAATGATTCCAATGATAATATAATAATGTATGGCTGATGTACACAAAAATTTCTACCAAATATGTGTTTTGCCAATTTATTGCCTACCTCTAATAAAAATATATATTAATTAAAAACAATAAAAGTCGGCGAGGAAGCATACAATCATGACTCTAATGAAAGTCACCAGCATGCAATCTGAAGAGATGTCAAAAGAAGAATTGAAGTTCATAGATGTTATGAACTACTCAGTGAAAACTGATAACACGTGTTGTGTGGACTTACCTTTCATAGAAACACAGAAAATAGGTGCAGGAGTAGGCCATTCGGCCCTTCGAGCCTGCACCACCATTCAATATGAACATGGCTGATCATCCAACTCATATCCTGTACCCCGCCTTCTCTCCATACCCCCCTGATCCCTTTATCCACAAGGGCCACATCTAACTCCTCTTAAATATAGCCAATCAACTGGCCTCAACTACCTTCTGTGGCAGAGAATTCCACAGATTCACCACTCTCTGTGTGAAAAATAATGTTCTCGCTCACGGTCCAAAAGACTTCCCCCTTATCCTTAAACTGTGACCCCTTGTTCATGGACTTCCCCAACATCGGGACACAGTCCTTCCTGCATCTAGCCTGTCCAACCCCTTAAGAATTTTGTAAGTCTCTACAAGATCCCCCCTCAATCTTCTAAATTCCGAGCGAGTACAAGCTGAGTCTATCCAGTCTTTCTTCAATACGATGGAAGTCCGTGCCATCCCAGGAATCAGACTAGTGAACCTTCTCTGTAACTCCCTCTAAGGCAAGAATGTCTTTCCTCAGATTAGGAGAACAAAACTGTACGCAATACTCCAGATGTGGGCCTCACCAAGACCCTGTACAACTGCAGTAGAACCTCCGCCCTGCTCTTGCAAATCCTTTTGCTACGAATGCCAACAGACCATTCGCTTTATTCACTGCCAGCTGCACCTGCATTGCCTACTTTCTTTTTTTTTTTTCACTTACATTTTTTATTGATTTTTAAGAAATATTTTCAAAACAGTTGCAACACCATCACCATAAATAAAACAAAGTAAAAAAATAGCAATCAAAATAAGAAAATATAATGGATGGGGGGAGAAAATAATAAGAAAAAAAAAAGTAAGTAAATAAAGAGAAATTGGAATAAGGCCGTGTGGTTCACTTACCAAATTAAAAAAAGAAAAAACATTACATTGATTAGTTATCTGGAGATAATCAACATTCATACAAACATACCATCTAGTTCTATATAACGCAATCTTCCCATATCTAGCTCGGCATTTATCTAATTGGTGTCATGGCTCAAATAAACAGTCCCTTGTCCCCAGATCTTCTCAAATGAATTCTCATTGACTCTCAAGGAATATGTCAATTTCTCCATATTACAGATGTCTCGCACAATTTCTAACCACTGGTTCCTGTTTTGGACTTTTTTTCATTAGCCACTGCCTGGTAATGGCCTTCCAACTTACTTGCTGCAAGCAAAGCTTTAATCAAACATGTATCTATTTTTAACACTATCTTTAATACGCCCAATACATCACAGGCAGTATTTGGATTATAACCCAAAGATATTATTTACAGCTGCATTAACATTTTCCCAGTATGGCCTTATATTTGCACAGTTTTTCCAGAAAATATGCGAGTGGTCTGCCTCCGTAATCCCACACAGCCTCCAACAGTGTTGTTGGCCAGCAAGTTGTCTGCTTTTTATTTTGGGTGTTATAAAAAAGCGAGATAGATTCTTCCAGCAAAATTCTCTCCATACTAGTGAGCATGTGGATGAACATGTGTGTTTCACACATTTGATACTATTCTTCTTCTGTTATTTGAATCTTTAATTCTGCTTCCCATTTTGTTTTTTATGTAGAGCAATTGAATCTCCCCCGCTTTCCACCAGATTACCCGAAACCCCTTCTGTTTGTATTCATCCACAATCACCCATTGATCACATTATTTGAAGTTTCATCTATTCTGTTCTGGCCTTATCTCTTTATAAAGTAGTCTCTTAATTGCAAGTATCTAAAAAAATCTTTGTTTTTCGAGACCATACTTTGACTTTAAATCTTGGAAAAGCCCATAAACTTGCCATTTTCTGAAACTGTATACATTGCCGTTATGCTTTTTTGTGCCCATTCTTTGAATTTTGAATCATACAACAACACCCCTGGCTTAAACTTTGAGTCATATGCGAACCACTTCAATGCGTGAACCACTTTTTAATTTGTATTTTTCCACTATAACATTCCATATTTCTAACGTAAAATGTGCTACTATTGGGATCCATAGCATGTCTCAAAGCCCCTCTCAATATTTGTCTCCCACCAAAATCTGGGTCTGGTAACCCTGTATCTCGCTTTCCATTTCTTTCCATCGAGATTCATAATCAGGTCTACACCAACAAGCCAGAGGTCTGAGGTGAGCTGCATAAAGTATTTCTTCAGATTTTGGTAAAGCCATTCCACCCTTGCTTTTCGGCAGTGGAAGTGTTGTTAGTTTTTATTCTTGTTTTTGTGCTAAAAAATTCAAATGAATCTAGAGATAATTTTATCCCAGGCTATGAATTTATCTCGGGAACATTAATTGGGAGAGAATGAATAAATAAATAGTAGTTTAGGTAGGATATTCATTTTTACTGTTTGTATTCTGACACTGAAGTTTAGAGGAAGGGTTCGACCGCCTCTCAACATCCTTTTGATGTTTTCTTCAATTTTGTTATAATTAGTTTTTCAAACAAGTTGGAAAGTGTTTTTTTTGTTATAGTTACAAAAACCGAGATACTGCATTGTTTTAGAGTTCCATTTCAGATTATATGCATCTCTGATTTGTCGGATGGAGAATAATTGAATGAAAGAATTTGTGTTTTTGTTATATTCAATTTATACCCTGAGTAGTATCCATATGTTTCAAATAGGTTCATTAGATTTTGGAAACATATATCTGGTCATATCAAGAAAAATAATGATATCATCAGCGAAAAAGACCAATTAAAAAAGACCAATCTATTTCCCCCCTATTTTGAACCCCCTGCAGGTTTTCTCTCTGCTTATTGCTTGTGCTAGCATTCAATATACAAAACAAAGAGAGTAGGAGAAAGACAGCATCCTTGCCTTGTGCCCCTCTTTAACTGGATCCCTTTTTGATATGATTCCATTTTCCTTAATCCTAGCTGTAGCTCCTATATATTGTTTTAATACACCGGAAAAAAAAAAAACAAATAAAAAAAAAAAAAAATTGCATCTTCATTGAAACCAAATCTCCTCAGATACTTCATATAAGAATACCCAACTAACACTATCAAAGGCTTTTTCTGCATCTAAACTGACCAGGACCATATTTGTATCCTTTTTTTGAGCATTATCCACAATGTGGGGGGTTCTTCTAATATTATCCTGTGTTTGAACGCCCCCGAATAAATCCAAGTTTGGTCTTCATTAATCAGATCTGGTACAAAAGTCTCGCGTCTTTTGCAAATGATTGAGGTAAAATGGTTTTGTTTGTCTACATTTAAAATTGAGATTGGCCTGAAATGTTTACATTGCTCTATGTCTTTGCCTTCCTTGGATAAAATGGTAATAATTGCTTCCTTCCATGATGGGGGTGCCCTGCCCTCTTTAAGAGTCCAGTTAAAGCAAGACAGGAGCAGAGGTGTAAGCCTTTTCTTAAAGGCCTTGTACCATTCTGGTGGTAACCCATCGCTACCTGGTGATTTACTAACCTTGAGTCTACTGATTGCAGTTTTCAGCTCCTTAACCGTAAATTTGTGACATAAATGGTATTATTTTGTGTCTCACCAATGGATGGCAGATCAAGTGAGTTAAGAAAACTTCTCATTGTCCTTTCGTCAGCTGATGGTGGTTTAGAATAGAGTTTCTTATAGTATTCTTTAAATATTCTTTCTATCTGATCTGGCTCATGTGATAATTGATTGGTTTTAGGATCTCTTATTTTATGAATTGTATTAGAGGCCTGCTGTTTACGCAGGCGTCTGGCCAGGATTCTGGTTGCTTTTGGACCTGCTTCATAATAGGTCTGCTTTACGAATCTTGCCCTTTTTTCCATATCTCCCCTGAGGATCTCATCTATCTCCCCCCTTTTTTCCTTAATCTGTTTTAGTACCAACTGAACCTGCATGTTTTTATGTTTTTTTCTCCAATTCTTTCAGTTTTTCTACTTTATGTTGATATGTTGATGTAGCTAGCCGGGCCTTTTTTTGTGATGATGTCAGGGCGATCAGCTTACCACTTATAACTGCCTTCATAGCATCCCACAGTATTACAGGAACCACATCCCCATTATCATTCTCTTCTATGTACCTTTTTATCTCTTCCCTTATTTGTTCCACATTTGCCTTATTATTCAAAATACCCACATTGAGCCTTCAAACAATATTTCTTTTTCTACTATTCAGGTGTACTCTCAAGCTGATCGCACTGTGATCAGATACATCTGCCACCCCAATTTTACACTCTGTGATCTTGTGACTTTCACCCGTATGCATTAAAAAGTAGTCAATCCTGGAGTAGACTGAGTGAGGTACTGAATAGTGTGTGTAGTCCCTTTCTAGAGCGTGAAGTTCTCTCCAAACATCAATTAGGCCCATTTCCTGTATTGATGTGTTAATAAACTTGGTCAGATGTATCTTGGTTTTATTTAGGCTTGTTGTATCTAAATTATGATTCATGAACACATTTAAGTCCCCTCCACATATCAAAATACATTCAGTTTCTGAAGCAATAATGTCAAACAGAGTTTGGAAAAGACATGTGGTACTCTCTGAGGGGGCATAATAACATTGATCAGTTGCCACAACTTTGTTTTCCAACTTTCCTTTAACTAATACATACCTTCCCTCTTTGTCCCTGACTTCTTTATGGCATTCAAATTGGACTGCATTTGCAATAAGGATAGCCACTGCCCTCTTTTGGCTAGTTTTATAGGAACTATAAAATGCATTTCTAAAGCCAAAGCGTTTTAGTTTCTCATGTTCTTGTTTTAGCAGGTGGGTTTCTTGTAAAAATAGTACCTGAGCCTTTTCTTTTTTCAGTTTAGCCAGGATCTTGCTCCTTTTAACTGGATTATTCATCCCATTTACATTGAGTGACACCAATTTGATAGTATTACGTGACATTTAATTTACCTACTCCTGTCTTGCATTCATAAATCTCCAGATAACTTGAAACTGTGCAGGTCTGAACATCTGGACAACACGTGCCAAATAAAAAAATATATAAAAAACAAAAAACAGTTGACTTCCAAGTAAGGATGATTCCTTTCCACCCTGAGTTCCCGTTGGCAGGTATAGAGGAAAGCCTCCACCCAGAGGGCCCCTCACTAGAGGTGAAACACTCCATTTCATGTATCCTAGTATCATCCAACGTCATCCGATAGCACTTATTTTTTAGTCCAAAAGAATTTGTGACACAATAACAGCTAGTTGGATGGGGTCTGCTCAGACTCCTGTAGTCGCTCTCTTACTGTCCCACTCTCATCTTCGCTCCTCTTTCCAACTCTCTGCCATGTCAAAGCCTGGAGAAGACGCTCCATCTCTGGGTCCGCCAGCTCCTCAGCGCTGTAATCAGGTGTCTCCACGGAGCAGCCGCTCCTCCTCAGCTCTTGTGCACTATGATATGTGCATGTTTCTGAGTCCCAGTGAATATGCATCTTGTCCAGCGGGGTCTGGAAGTGGACACCTCTCTCCTTCATGGCCCTCTTTATTCCCTTATATGCCTTGCGCTTCTGGTCAACCTCCGTTGCATAGTCGTGGTCAAATGATAGACGTCGCCCGACAATCATTATCTTCTTTCCCTAGGCCTTTTTCAATACCATTTCTTTGGTATTAAACTCCAGGAAATTTACCACTATAGACCTAGGTGGTGAATTACCTTCCGGCTTGCGAGCCAAAGCTCTGTGCGCACGCTGGATCCGTACGTTGATGTCCGTTGTTAATACGAGTTCAGTTTTTAAAGTTGCTCCACAAATTCAGACATAGATTTGCCTTCTTTCTCTTCAGGTACGCCGTAGATGCGAATGTATATTTCGTCTAGGCCGTCCTTATTTCAAATCAGTCAGTTTTTCTTGCATGGATTTCTGTTTTTTTCATAGGTTTTAAACACATTTTTCACAGCCATGTTAATTGTCTCAGCCTCTTCAATTCGTGCTTCAGCTTTGTTTAGTCTAGTTTTCATGGGTGTGGATTTGTTTTGGAGTTTTGCTAGAAAGTTTATGATACATTTCTTGATTCAATACTCTGAGTTCAGTTTTCATGTCTTCTTTGATTTCTTCTTTCAATTTATGTGTCCACTTTATATTCAGTCCTGAAGTCATGTATTTCCTTACTGATATTGTGTAGCATTGAGCGCACATGGTTTTCCTGCTGAGGTCATCTTTTGAGCTTTGAGCTTTGTGCATCTCCCGTGAATTCTATGTTCTCGTCCGTCACGTTTCTTTTGACTTCTAGTTGTCGCTCCCCCACGCATTCCAAAACAGAAAACTGTGAATTATGTACAATTAGTGAATTAAGGGAGGCTAGTTTTAAACTTGCTATCGGGAGCTCGAAATTAAGCAGCCATTTGCTCGCGTCGCCACCGGAAGTGCATGCCTACTTTCAATGACTGGTGTACCATGACACCCAGGTCTCGTTGCATCTCCACTTTTCCTAATCGGCCACCATTTCAAACAAGTGTTAATCTGCCAAATAATCGTACCCAGACTTTGAAACGCAAGTTTGGCGAGAGGAGTAAATTTCATTAAGTAAGAATCTCTTTGAAGAATAACTTTTACAAGGATGATTGCTTCAAATCTAAGGCCTACTGAACAGTAAGCAATTCTACCAGTAGAACATCTGACTTATCTTTGCAATAAGGGAGGATTTATACTTTTGAAGTGGAAACGCGACAATTGTGAAAGCATTCCACTAGATGATAGAGCCGAAGAAACCAGAGAGTTGGATTTGGACAGAGACGATCTGCCAATGGAGAGAGCATTGGGAGTTACTAATGTGGTGCAACTGAATACGTTGATGCAGAAGATAATTCTCGCGCATGAAGTTTTCAGAGAATTGGCAGTGAACCATTTCTTAAGCGAGAAGAAATGGATCAATGAACTAAAATCTCTCTGCAAGCCAGACAAAGAGTGGCCAAAGCTTGAGCTGGGATGTAAAATTTCTGCTAAAGATTAGATTAGATTAGATTAGATTAGACCTTTATTGTCATTCAGACCTTTCGGTCTGAACAAAATTGTTTACCACACAGTCATGACATATAGTAAAAAAAAAACCACACAATAAACACATATCCAACATCCACCACAATGTGTTCACCAGGCACCTCCTCACTGTGGTGGTAGGCTAAGCGGGCCGCCGCTGGAGCACCGCAGCTCTAAGCGGGCCACCGCCGCCGCTGGAGCCCCACAGCTCCAAACCAGGCCACCGCCGCCGCTGGAGCACCGCAGCTCTGAACCAGGCTGCAGCCGCCGCTGGAGCACCGCAGCTGTAAGTGGGCCGCCGCTGGAGCACCGCAGCTCCGAACCGGGCCACCGCCACACCTCAGCACAGATGGTGATGGGGCACACGCATCCCCCCGAAGTGGATTCGGACATTAAATCAAACTTAACGGTGAACTTTATTGCTAAAGATCCTGTTATTCTTTTGAGGGATTTTCATACTTCAACATTGCTGTTACAATCAATGAGTTGATCGGACATGGAGGAAGACGTTTCATGCTGTCAAAGCTTTGGATTATATACTGGGTATCATGCCTGATTTTAAGGGATTGGTATGCACGATACGACTTTGAATTAAACCACTGTTGTAATAAGATTAATAACTAAGATGTGCTTGCTTCTCGAAGGCGAAAGTGAAGATGGAAGAGTCGATGAAGAATTGTGATTGTGGATATATAGTGCATGCTATTTTTTCCTCGTTAGTATAGTGATTAGTATCCCCGCCTGTCACGCGGTAGACCGGGGTTTGTTTTCCCAACGAGGAGCCACGGGGTTTTATTCCCTGACCTATTCATTTTGATGTATGTGTAGCCTTTATGGCCACTTTTTTTAATGTTCATTAGTAAATGCCTCATTATGTATTCGGAACAATTAGGGGCCGTTATGTAGTGGCCATTTGGCCTGTTTGGCATGTCATTGATGATGGCATGTGCCTTTAAATTTTGGACTGCGCGTTATATTTATGACGTTTTTTGGCGTGTTTGGAGCTTAGATGCTTACGCAGAAGTTTAGTTTTTAGGTTAGTTGGGAGAGCCGATGGGGAAGGTTGACCCTTCTAGCCATGCGGGCCATGCGTGGTCCACGGGAGATCAAAAGGAGATCATGCGAGCCATTGCGACTGGCAATGGGAAAGAGAATGTGATGATGGTCACGTTTAAACTAATATGGCAAGGGGATGAAACCAATTTAGGGAGACAGAGGGCTGTAAAATGATGACAGAAGCAAAGCGTAGAAGGTAGAAAAGAAAAACAGAGCTGAATGCTTTGTGCCTTAATGCAAGAAGCATTCGTAATAAGGTGAATTAATTGAATGCACAGTTAGTTGTTAAGGGATATGATATAGTTGGGATTACGGAAATGTGGCTCCAGGGTAACCAAGGCTGGGAGCTCAATATGCGGGGGTATTCAATATTCAGGAAGGGTAGACAGAAAGGAAGCAGAAGTAGGGCAGCACTGTTGGTTAAAGAGGAGATTAATGCAATAGTAAGGAGAGACATTAGCTAGAAGGCTGCAGCATCTGTATGGGTACAACTGCGAAATAGCCATGGGCACAAAGCGCTTGTTGGTGTTGTGTACAGACCACCAAACAGCGGTACTGAGGTTGGGGATAGCATCAAACAGGAAATTAGGGATGCGTGGAGCATAGTTATAGCAGTTATCATGGGTGACTAATCTACATATAGATTGGGCCAACCAAATTGGTAATAGCACTGAGGAGGAACATCTCCTGGAGTGTATACGAGATGGTTTTCTAAGGCAATATTTAGAGGAACCAAGGAGAGGGCAGGCCATCCTAGACTGGGTATTGTGTATTGAGGAGCGATTAGTTATCAACCTTGTTGTGCAAAGTGCCTTGGGCAACAGTGATCATAATACGGTGGAATTCTGCATTAAAATGAGAGTAAAACAATTAATTCAGAGACGAGGGCCCTGAACTTAAAATAAGGTAACTTTGATAGTATGAGACTGGCTAGGATAGACTGGCAAATGATACTTAAACGATTGACAGAGTGGATTCAACGGAAAAGATTTAAAGATCGTATGGATGAATTACAACAATTGTTCATCCTGTCTGACGTAAAAAATAAAAGGGGGAAGGTGGCTCAACCCTAACGTGGGAAATTAAGGAAAGTGTAAAATCCAAATAAGGGGCAAATAAATTGGCCAGAGGTAGCCGCAAAACAGAGGACTGGAAAAAAATTAGAATTCAATAGAGGACGACAAAGGGGTTAATTAAGAGGGGAAAATAGAGCATGAAAGAAAGCTTGCCGGAAATACAAAAACTGACTGTAAACGTTTCGATGTGAAGAGGAAAAGATTAGTGAAGACAAATACAGGTCTCTTACTGGCAGAAATGGGTGCATTTACATGGCCGTCTGAAGGGGGCGGTGGGGGGGGATGGGGATGCAATGGGTGCGGTCGCACCCCATTTTCCAGAGTAAAGATAATCCAGAGTAAAAAAAAATTGGGGTGCAATATTTTTGTATTTCGTACCCCCAACAAGTATCTACTAATACTAGAACCTCCCCTTGGCTAATGGTGTTTTACTTTCTATGAACACAACAAGCTTGTATACAGTGTCATAATTCCCTTATGACGCATTAAGTTCGCCTGCAGCGCACACTGTTTTATCGCGACGCGACGGCTCCGCGACGAAAATCGTGCATTGTTACGTCGATTGCTTCGTCTGTAGTCTGGGGAGATACGCCTAACTGTACGCCAGACATGTTCTCGCCATGGCATACACGTGTATGCCTTGGCACGTTATAAATGTGTGTGGCTGTGTCTCCCTTTGACGTAAGTTTTGTTAAATGCAAATCTATATCTGCCATTGATTCGAAGAAAATCCACACCCATTCGCTTCCCACGCACAGTTGTGGGGCCAGGGCAATGAACCCTAGCAGGAATATGGTAAGATTTGCAGGATCAAATCTTTGATTAATACTTTTTAATATATATTTTACAGAAACCATCACAGCTGCTGTAATGTATGATCACCACTGATGTAGTGGACAATTTGAGGAAACCAGCGCAAGATGTGCATGATTACCGTGTGCCACGCGCGACAGCAGAACTGGAGCAGAAGATCACCGTGATATCCCACGACAGATAGACCTGGGAGGTGAAAGTCCTCAATTTTTGCCTCCAACAGTGCAGACTTCCAGTGTAATAAATGTTGGTCATATAATGGACAAACACTTCGGCCCACCTGATAAAGGTAAGGACAAATATAAACTATCAATCACAGTGTTTGTATTAGGCCAAAATAAACTATTAGTTCATGAGACTTAAAAATATGGGTGGGTAGGAGAGGGAAAACACCAATTTTATTGGAAGATAATTGTGATTTTTTTATGGTTAAAAACAAAAAATAATTGACACAGGATTTTCTGATCTTTTTGTGTAATTGAATTGCACACATTTTGGTACCAAGATCAGCACTGTATGGTATCCCCCCCCCCCCCCCATAAAGCTGTTACAGACATGTGAATTAAGCCATTAATCATTTTAATTCCCATGTTTCATATTACAACATATTTGCGGCTCTACTCCTTTCGATCTTATAACAAAAGTACTTAACCAATTTTTAATAAACTTAGTATAAAATATTGGAAATTTATAAAATAATACATTTTAAATGGTATCATTATATACAGATGTATCATTTCCCTGCACTCATCTCCCTGCTAGTAGGTATAGGAGCCTGAAGACTGCAATGACGAGGTTCAGGAATGGCTGCTTCCCCACAGCCATCAGGCTATTAAACCTGGCTCGGACAAAACTCTGATAACTAATAACCCATTATCTGTTATTTGCACTTTATTTGTTTATTTATTCATGTGTGTATATATTTATATATGGTATATGGACACACTGATCTGTTTTGTAGCAATTGCCTTCTATGTTCTGTGTGCTCAAGCAAAGCAAGAATTTCATTGTCCTATCAGGGACATATGACAATAAACTCACTTGAACATTTCCATTTTTAGATCATGGGGGGGGGGGCAAATATGCGTCAAGCTGATAGCCTAATCGTTAAAGAATGAATGGACGCTGTATTGCATAATACATGTCAATCATGACATTATCCTGTATTATTTCATTGCAGCAGATAGTCTGAAGCGTACATCGGCATCCTGCAATGGAAGATCATAAAGAAAGAAAACTTTGAACACAAAGACCATGGTGATCCCCAACCGAATGACATCGCATTTCTCAAAAGGTAAATTACATCACATTTCTATTATTATAACCCATTGATAAGACTTTATGACTTTTTGCCTTCCATCACAGTGAGGAGGTGCCTGGAGATTCACTGTGATGGATGTTTGTGTTAAAATGTGTTCATTGTATGTTCTGTTACTTTATTTTCTGTCATGACTGCAAGGTACACAATTTCGTTCAAACTGATAAGTTTGGAAATGACAATAAAGGAAATTCAACTCAACTCAACTCATAGACATCAATTTTTTTTGATGTATTGCATTACAAAGAAAATACGAGCATTTCCATTAAAATTCTCGATAAAACATTGCCAATTTTCATTAGAAATATTAATTTTTCAATTATCAAAATTGTTGCCAATTTTATAAATTACTGATCATTTTGCATTAAACAAGATCCTGTGAACATAATTTATATTGAACTTTGACAAATGTGGGCTCAATTTATGAAGAATTTTGTCTCTTTCTGTTAATCTATCTTCTAAACATTTTATGATTCTACATCATAAGTTATTACATGAATTGTGAAAACTCCACATATATACAGAGTTTGGTGTCAATATGTTAAAGAAGTAGTCTATTAAACATCCGTAAAATATTTTTTGCATACATGTAATGTCTTAGGTCCTGTTATATGTGACTTGCAATCTGATGAAGTTTGTGCACAGTACTCTTTCATTCTGGATATGACCTGAGAAGAAAGAGCATGACCTCTGACCTACTTATGAAGAGTCATGCGTATGGTTATAGAGATCATGCGTATAATGGGCTCTAAATTAAATTAAAGTTTTTTTCAATTTTATTTTAGGACCAAAGGAGGTGCCATTGCAAACGGTTGACTGTGATGAAGAAATTCTAAAGCAGACTCCTTCATCCTCTCTAACTTGTGTGCCATCTCCAACCACCTCAAGTGCCATGCCACCCTCATCAGCCAATATGCCATCAGGACCCATATCTCCCACATCTCCTACGCCTGGATCGACATGTACCCAGGCAGCACCTCCTGCGTCTGGATCGACAGGTAGCCAGCCAGCACCTCCTGCGCCTGGATCAATGGGTAGCCAGCCAGCACCTCCTGTGCCTGGATCGACATGTACCCAGGCAGCACCTCCTGTGCCAGGATCGACAGGTAGCCAACCAGCACCTCCTGCGCCTCTGTTCAACAGCATTAATGACATTGGTACTCTCCTTAATTCTACCACAACCAACGAAGAAGCTGCTAAAGCTATTGCCGACGTATAAGATGCTCAGAAGCTGTACCTCATATAGAATCACTTTAAACGAGGTCCAACATACAAATATTGTGCCTTCTATAAGAATGGATGCTGGCGAAAATTTAACCCTGACTGGTTTCGATCATGCGGATGGCGTATTTTGCTTACCTTGTGCCTTGTTTATGAACAACAGGAAATCACTCAGGCAGTTTGTCAACCAGCCATTCAATAACTGGAATAAACATAATGAAAAGGCAGTTGGACATGCCAAGAACAAAGAGCACAAGGAAGCTGTCAGTGAAGCTGAGCGACACGTCAACAAGATGACCCGACCACAATACAGACCAAACCAAGGCTAAAAGAATAACAGGCATGTTGTCAGACAGCTCACTAGGGGAATCATGTTCTGTGCAAAACAGAACATTGCCTTGCGTGGGGCAGAGGAGCAGTACAACCAGCATGAAACCAACCACAGCAATTATTTTCCTATTCTAAGACAACTTGCCCACTATGATTGAAGTTCTGCAAACACACTTACAGAGCAAGCGTAAACAAGCCCACGAATCCAAAATGAAATCATAGATGTCTTGGCAAGCTTCACCATGTACGAGCTTGTTGGAGAAATTCACAAAGCCAAGTACTATGGAATCGTGGCAGTTGAAATGACATCACATAACAGAGAATTTATGTCCCTCTGCATAAGATTTGTGGCCGACAATATGGACATTAGTGAGGAGTTTTTAGAGTTTATCTTCCTAGAAAGGATTTGAGGTGTTGATGTTGGTGCGGCCATTGTTTCTTCTTTGGAGAAGAAACAGATACCCCTGGAAAACATGCGCAGTCAATGCTATGACAAGGCGGCAAATATGGCCAGCGACCGCTGGGGTGCACAGGCGTGAGAGACCATGGTGCCAACCTTGCCCCACACACCCACTTCAGTTCCCATGCCCTCAATCTTGTAGTTTGTCATGCCTCAAGTGAAACTGATGTCAGGTAGATCAGATGAAATCAGTCTGTCTTTTCTTCAAACACAGTCTAAACCGGCAATGCCTATTGGAGAAAATTGGTAGCATTGGGGCACCATCTGGCAGGACGCAGCCCCTTCTGTCGGACAAGGTGGGCTGAATGCCATGTGGCATATTCCCACTTCTTCGACACATATATCATTCTTGTGCAGTGCCTTGAGACATCGCCCATGGCCACCATAGAGACCACTACGAGTTGGGAATATTTGCTGGCTCCTGGAGCAGCCCGACCAAGGTCGAGGTCTCATCCATGCTGCTGGGCATCACATCCTTCAAATTTACCATGATCGTCATGATAGCCTATCTAGGACTTGTGTCTGTGTCTAGCATCAGCGAGTTTCTCCAGAAGAGAAGCCTTAATGTATATAATGCATACAACAAGGTACATATTTGTTCATAACGTTAAAGCTCTTAATATTATAAAAGGTTATATACAACTTTAATATGTCAGGCACTCAGGCACAGCAATTGATATTGAAGAGGAAGAGGAGTTTTGGTTGCTTAAAATGTTGATTGCAAGTGTTATATCTTTTTTTAATTTGTTATATCTTTATTTATTAGCGGTACTGTAAGTTACATCGGTGTACATCCCTTGTATTGTATTACAGTCATTGTACCCCTTTTTTTTTAAAAAGGCTTTAGAAAAAAGAGAAAAGAGAGAAAAATAGTAGCATAGAAAGTAGAAAAGTGAAAAAGAGATGTGAAAGTGCAAAAGCGTGACAGAAGGAAAGGAAACCTTTGAAGAGTTAGAAACGGGAATTAAGAGATAGACCCTGGACAGGAAAAAAAAAGAAAAAGGGAAAAATAGAGAAAGAAGAAATAAAAGCCAGTTAATTTATTATAAACATCTCGCAAAAGGAATCTACCAACTCAACAGCTTTTCTTCCCCCTTTACCAAGACCCGACACTGGTATTTTTTTGAGGTATTCTTGCACCTTATCCTTGTAATAGATTTATAAATGCAGACCACGTCTTATAGAAACAGTCTGATTTTCCTGCTAGTCGGAGTCTCATATCTTCCTAGTGTAGTAGAGATGGTGGCCGATTAGGAATGGTGGGAGATGCAGCGAGACCTGGGTGTCATGGTACACCAGTCATTGAAAGTAGGCATGCAGGTGCAGCAGGCAGTGAAAAAAGCGAATGGTATGTTAGCTTTCATAGCAAAAGGATTTGAGTACAGGAGCAGGGAGGTTCTACTTCAGTTGTACAGGGTCTTGGTGAGACCACACCTGGAGTATTGCGTACAGTTTTGGTCTCCAAATCTGAGGAAGGACATTATTGCCATAGAGGGAGTGCAGAGAAGGTTCACCAGACTGATTCCTGGGATGTCAGGACTGTCTTATGAAGAAAGACTGGATAGACTCGGTTTATACTCTCTGGAATTTAGGAGATTGAGAGGGGATCTTATAGAAACTTACAAAATTCTTAAGGGGTTGGACAGGCTAGATGCAGGAAGATTGTTCCCGATGTTGGGGAAGTCCAGGACAAGGGGTCACAGCTTAAGGATAAGGGGGAAATCCTTTAAGACCGAGATGAGATGAGAAAGACCTTTTTCACACAGAGAGTGGTGAGTCTCTGGAACTCTCTGCCACAGAGGGTAGTTGAGGCCAGTTCATTGGCTATATTTAAGAGTGAGTTGGATGTGGCCCTTGTGGCTAAGGGGATCAGAGGGTATGGAGAGAAGGCAGGTACGGGATACTGAGTTGGATGATCAGCCATGATCATATTGAATGGCGGTGCAGGCTCGAAGGGCTGAATGGCCTACTCCTGCACCTAATTTCTATGTTTCTATGTTTCTATGTAGTGTTTCGAACATCGTTGAAATCCACATATTAACTGTGGGTACCAGAGAATTTTTCCAGCATTCTAAGATTAGCTTTTTTCCAGTTATTAAGCCATATTCAAATAGAGTCTTTTAAAACACATTTAATTCAGGGCTAACTTCCGAGTCAAGTGTTATACCTAATAGTTATTCTAACTTGTGTAAAATATGAAGTTCAAACACTATGGAATGATTTTGTTCTGAAATGATGGATTAATTAAATATCAACCATTTTCATGGCTAAATCTTGGCTGTCGGTCTAAATGAAGACTTGAGCTGAAGAATGGCTTAATCTTAGTAAGAACATCAGCATTCCAGAAAGAATTCCACAGGGTGTTAAAACTTTTTATCCGACTAAATCTAGAACGGATTTTACATGGTAATAAATCCACCCCCCCCCCCCCCCCCCCCCCCCCCCCCCCCCCCCCCATTTTCTAGCTTCCAGTACTCCATATTCCCTTTAATAAATATGGAATTTTATATTTTTCAGGTTGATGATGTATTGTCCTCGTACAAAAGGCTACGTGACAACTTTGAGTCCTGTTTTACTTTGTGGTTTCAACAGGCATGGAGAATGGCCAACAAGGTAAATTTACCTAAATTGCTAAGTAAGGAAACTACAAACTGCGTTAGATTTGATAATTTGGATCTGTTGGAATATGTCATTCTATAATAATAGTAATATGATCCTATAATAATGCACAAGTTGAATAACATCATTTCTAGTAGATGCTATTCTATGTTGTACAGGTACAGTTCCCAGTGACCACGCCAAGAACCAACTCTCGACAAACAAGGAGGCCAAATGCCCCAAGCACTGTCAGCTGTAGCTGTGAACCAGAATTTGTTGATTCTGGAGGATGCTTACACAGAATGGACAGACACTACCTGGTCAACTACCCCATCACATTTGTGGACCACATTATATCTGAGCTCCAACTTCAGTTCACAAGTAAGTAATGTGTTCTGAGTATTGAATGCAAAACATGTTTAACACATTATTTACAGACACTATGATTGGTTAATTACTACTTTGTTTTGATTATCAGTTTATTGCCTATCTTACTGCAAGCAGATCTGTACTAGCGGACGCTTTAATGCATACATGTGATTTTTATGAATTGTTATAATTTTTTTCCAAGTTCTTTTATCAATGACGACCTGCAAATGGTTCCCAGGGGTAAAATTGTTTGCATATATCAGTAATACATTTTACTTTCAAGGCTTACTGAACTAAAAATATGTTTTGCATATTATTACAAAACTAATTTATCCAAATTATATCCATTATTTTACCAGTTGTGCACGAGAAGCCGTTTCTTCATGTATTTCTTTATTGTTTTATTCCTAATGCTTTTTGTTTTATTGTTTTGTGTAATTGTAGATGCTCTGCAGAGTATTTTAAACATGTTGTGTTTTTAGAGTTGAAAGCATAGGCTGTGCAGTATAAAGAAGCAATATATTTGAATCCTCAAAACCTCAATGCGTTTTATACATAAGCAAATGTAAAAATGCATTTTTTGAGTGACATGTGACTTTAAAATGTAATGCAACACCGTATGCGGATGTGATGCATGCAAATTTAGTGTCGAAAGATGTGCAAAACTCGAAAGAAAAAGGTCATGAAACGGCGCGGCGAGTTATTCATACGTTGCGTCCAAATGGCAGAATTGAGTGGTGCATCATGCCCCCAGTCTTTTTTAGGGGGTTAACTGATAATACTTGCTTTAAGACACTCTTCTTATGTGTTTTGTATTGTTGACTTACTGCTCTTTCTGAGACTGCAGGTCAGTTGCTTGGATTCGTTACATCAGTGGCCAAGGTGTGGCAGTGCAGCCCAGACACTCTTGCCATGACATGTGAGCAGGACTTGCCCTCACCAGCACTACTTCATGATGAGTACATCTGCTGGGGAGAGAGTTTTCAAGAGATCACAGGAGGTATAAGGAAGAATGAAACTTTAGATTAGGGGTAAGAAAAAGTGAATAACACATCTGACTGCTTTTAATAAAAGCTGATTTAGGCCCTTCATGCTTTAATAAGTTTGTCTCCTAATGTAATATATGTTCAGTTATTGGAAGTCTGAATGGTGTCTTCTTTTTATTAAAGAGAAAGTAGGCCTAATCTCATTGAACAAATGTTATTTTTCCTTGCAGATGACCTTCCTGATACGCCCGGCAAAGCAATCAAAATGTATGATCCTGACCTCTACCCCAACATCCATGTGCTGCTGTTGATTGCCTGTACCCTCAACATGACAAGCGCAGAGTGTGAACGTTCTACCAGTGTTGTCTGTCGCCTGCATCACTGCACCAGGACATCTCTGAGCAAAGACAGGCTGTCTGCACTCGCCTTAACCCACATTCACCACGACTTTGTCCATGACTTGGATAAAGTGGTGACTAGGTTTGCACAGCTACATCCTCGTAAAATGGAACTGGAATATGTGATTTCTGGCTAAAAGGCAATAGATGCTTGTCAGTCAAGAGTGTCCGTCACCTTTATCACTGCACCAGTACTTCCATGAGCAATGACAGGCTGTCTGCAATTGTCTTAATCCATATTCACTATGACTTTTCCCATAGCTCGCTGGAATTTAGAAGATTGAGGGGTGATCTCATAGAGACTTACAAAATTCTTAAGGGGTTGGACATGCTAGATGCAGGAAGATTGTTCCCGATGTTGAGCAAGTCCAGGACAAGGGGTCACAGTTTAAGGATAAGGGGGAAGTCTTTTAGGACCGAGATGAGAAAATCATTTTTCACACAGAGAGTAGTGAATCTGTGTAATTCTCTGCCACAGAAGGTAGTTGAGGCCAGTTCGTTGGCCATATTTAAGAGGGAGTTGGATGTGGCCCTTGTGGCTGAAGGGATCAGGGGTTATGGAGAGAAGGCAGGTACAGGATACTGAGTTGGATGATCAGCCATGATCATATTGAATGGCAGTGCAGGCTCGAAGGGCCGAATGGCCTGCTCCTGCACCTAATTTCTAACTTGTGCTGACTAGGTTTGTGCAGTTACATTCTCGGAAAATGGAACTGGAAAACATGATATATGGCTATAAGGCAATATATGCCGTGTGCCACGAGTGTTGTCAAAATCTGTGAGAGGAACCCTGAACTATCTGCTAATACCTTCACACTTTGGGAGCGAAAACAGGGCACTGCAAGAAGAGGTAGAAGTAGGGCCACCTACATCAGTGTACTGCGGTATTACAGCATGAGGACTGCAATGCTAGATAAACTGGTCTGAGGTGCTATATTTGTGGAGCCAGGGATGGCATATAGGCTATGGCCAACAAATGCCCTTGCATTTGTAGAAGTAGTGGTAAATGGAAATATGCATTCAGGAGCACCTGAATGATTTTGCAGCAGCATGCTGCGTGTTGAGTGTTGAGTGACAGTGAACTAAGAACTCATTCCAGTCATGCTAGTCAGCATGGCTCAACAATAGTAACACAGTGATTTATTAGATTGTATGTACCATGCTATTCACCTTTATGTGACATTTACCAGGAGCACCTGAATGATTATGCAGCATCATGCCAGCAAGTTTGATTATTTGGTAAACTACATGATGAATTGTGAATTTTATATGTTATTATTTATTTTTATATGTTATTGAATCAAAATCAAGAATAATAAATTCACATTTCAAAAATGGTTTCACAATTCAGTAGTACTGATTTTCATTATTCCATACTGATATTTGAGAATACACGAGGCTACACGCAAAATACTGATTTTCAAAATTCCAGTTTCTGTGTAGTACCTTCTATTGCGTATAAGAATGGAATTTCCAACACTGCGCGGCTGCTGCTAGACCTCTGGTCGGTCCCGGCAGGAAAGGCCGCGCCAATCCAGTAGGTAGGCCGCGGGAGGGGAGGGGGGCGAGGACGCAACTCGAATAATAGTCGCATCCTCTCCAGGAAGCGACTGGAGGACGGTATCCCCCTTACCGTACCCACTTCCCCTCACATAAAGACATTAAAAAAACCCCAAAAAACGTTTTCAAACATAACAAAAAGATACCGGACTGAAGGCGGAGGCAGTTAGCAACAGCGCCACCGGATGTCCAAGTAGAATGGATGAGGAAGTCAATGGATGTGGTATATCTACACTTTCAAAAAGCCTTTGACAAGGTCCCACACAAGATATTAGTGTGCAAAATAAGAGCTCATGGTGTTGGGGTAGGAAGATAGAAACATAGAACATAGGTGCAGGAGGAGGCCATTTGGCCCTTTGAGCCAACACCGCAGTTCATTCTGATCATGGCTGATCATCCACAATCAGTAACCCATGCCGGCCTTCCCACATCCCTTGATTGTGCTCGCCCCTAGAGCTCCATCTAACTCTCTTTTAAATTCATCCATGTGAATTGGCCTCCACTGCCTTCTCTGGCAGGGAATTTCACAAACTCACAACTCTCTGGGTGAAAACGTTTTTCCTCATCTCAGTTTTAAATGGCCTCCCCTTTATTAACCATATAACAATTACAGCACGGAAACAGGCCCTCTCGGCCCTTCCAGTCCGTGCCGACCATTCGTTTTCCCCTAGTCCCATCTACCTGCACTCAGACCATACCCCTCCATTCCCTTCACGTCCATATACCTATCCACTTTACTCTTAAATGTTAAAATCGATCCTGCCTCCACTACTTCTTCTGGAAGCTGATTCCACACAGCCACCACCCTCTGAGTAAAGAAGTTCCCCCTCACGTTACCCCGAAACCTCTGTCCCTTAATTCTCATGTCATGCCCTCTTGTTTGAATCTTCCCTACCCTCAATGGGAAAAACGTATCCACGTCAACTCTGTCTATCCCCTTCATCATTTTAAAGACCTCAATCAAGTCCCCCCTTAACCTTCTGCGCTCCAAAGAATAAAGACCTAACTTGTTCAACCTTTCTCTGTAACATAGTTGCTGGAACCCTGGCAACATTCTAGTAAATCTCCTCTGTACTCTCTCTATTTTGTTGACATCCTTCCTATAACTAGGCGACCAAAATTGTACACCATACTCCAGAATTGGTCTTATACTGTGGCCCTGGTTCTTGACTCCCCCAACATTGGGAACATTCTTCCTGCATCTAGCTTGTGCAGTCCTTTTATAATTTTATATGTTTCTATAAGATCCCCTCCCATCCTTCTAAATTCCAGTCAATATAAGCCCAGTCTCCCAAATCGTTCCTCATACAGTGATCTCCATAATGTTTGGGACAAAGACCCATTATTTATTTATTTGCCTCTGTACTCCACAATTTGAGATATGTAATAGAAAAAAAAATCACATGTGGTTAATGGGATATTGTCAGATTTTATTAAAGGCCAATTTTATACATTTTGGTTTCACCATGTAGAAATTACAGGTGCGTTTATACATAGTCCCCCCATATCAGGGCACCATAATGTTTGGGACACATGGCTTCACAGGCATTTGTAATTGTTTGGGTGTGTTTAATTGCCTTCTTAATGCAAGTATACCAGAGCTCTCAGCACCTAGTCTTTCCTCCAGTTTCTCCATCACCTTTGTAAACTTTTATTGCTGTTAATCAACATGAGGACCAAAGATGTGCCAATGAACGTCAAAGAAGCCATTACAAGTGACATTACGAGAACCCACTACACCACCTCCAGGTCCCTCAGATCGGCCGACTTGGGGTTGCTGAATGTCCCGCAGTCTAGGCACAAGTTCTGGGGCGACCGTGCCTTTGCGGTTGCAGCTCCTAGACTGTGAAATTGCATCCCCCTCCCTATTAGAACTGCCCCCTCCATCGACTCCTTTAAGTCTAGACTAAAAACGTATCTGTTCTCCCAAGCCTTTCCTGACGTCCTCTGAGCGAGGGCTCTTTGTATATATGTAAGTAGCCTGCTTGTGTATACTACTCTTATAACAAATGTAAAGCACTTTGGTCAACGAGAATTGTTTTTTAAACGTGCTATATATAAGTAAATGTGACGACTTGAAATGTGACTTGAGAAACAAGAATAAAACTGTTACAGACATGAGCCAAACCTTAGGCTTATCAAAATCAACTGTTTGGATCATCATTAAGAAGAAACAGCGCACTGGTGAGCTAACTTATTGCAAAGGGACTGACAGGCCAAGGAAGAGCTCCACAGCTGATGAGAAAGTAATTCTCTTTATAATAAAGGAAAATCCCTAAACACCTGTACGACAGATCAGAAACACTCTTCAGGAGTCGGTTGTTCATTTGTCAATGACCACTGTCTGCTGAAGACTTCATGAACAAAAATACAGAGGCTACACTGCAAGATGCAAACCACAGGTTAGCTGCAAAAATAGGATGGCTGGGTTACAGTTTGCCAAGAAGTACTTAAAAGAGCAACCACAGTTCTGGAAAAAGGTCTTGTGGACAGATGAGACGAAGATTAACTTCTATCAGAGTGATGGCATGAGCAAAGTATGGTGGAGAGAAGGAACTGCCCAAGATCCAAAGCATACCACCTCATCTATGAAACACTGTGATTGTTAGGGTGTTATGGCCTGGGCATGTATGGCTGCTGAACGTACGGCTCACTTATCTTTCATTGATGATACAACTGCGGATTGATTGTAGATAGCATGAAATGAATTCTGAAGTGTATAGACACTTCCTATCTGCTCAAGTGCAAACAAATGCCTCAAAACTAATTCGCTGGCATCCCGACATACTGCTAAAGCAACAATGTTGTTTTTCAAAACAAAAAAATTGTCAATTCTTGTGGCCAAGTCAATCACCTGATCTAAACCCAATTAAGCATGCCTTTTACATGTTCAAGAGAAAACTGAATTGGACTAGCCCCCAAAACAAGAAATCATAAAGCAAAAGATGGCTATAATACAGGCCTGGCAGAGCAGACTTCTAGTCATTGCATGCAAAGGAAATGCAACAATATACAAAACATTTTGTTTAAGAAGGAATTGCAGATGCTGGAAAATCGAATGTAGACAAAAATGCTGGAGAAACTCAGCGGGTGAGGCAGCATCTATGGAGCAAAGGAAATGGGCAACGTTTCGGGCCAAAACCCTTCTTCTGACTGATGTGAGGGTAGGGTGAGAGGGGGGGGGTGGGGGTGGGGAGGGGGTGGGCGGGAAGAGAAAGGGAGAGGTGGAACCCGAGGGCTGAGGGTGAGCTGAGAAGGGGAGGAGACAGTAAGTACCTGAAATTAGAAAAGTCAATGGTCATACCGCTGGGGGTGCAAACTGTCCAAGCGAAATATGAGGTGCTGCTCCTCTGAGTTACGGTGGTCCTCACATGGGGCCATGGAGGAGGCCCAGGACAGAAAGGTGGGATTCGGAATGTGAAGGGTAGTTGAAGTGCTGAGCCACCGGGAGATCAGGTTGGTTATTGAGAACCGAGTGGTGGTGTTCGGCAAAGCGACTGCCAAGCCTACGCTTGGTCTCACCAATGTAGAGCAGCTGACATCTAGAGTGAGCTGATGCAATAGATGAGGTTGGAGCAGGTGCAGGTGAACCTCTGCCGCACCTGGATGTACAGCTTGGGTCCTTGAATGGAGTCAAGGGAGGAGGTAAAACGACAAGTGTAGCATTTCTTGCGGTTGCAAGGGAAAGTGCCAGGCCAGGAGGTAGACAATAGATAATATGTGCAGGAGTAGGCCATTTGGCCCTTCGAGCCAATGTGATCATGGTTGATCATCCCCAATCAGTACCCCGTTCCTGCCTTCTCCCCATATTCCCTGACTCCGCTATTTTTAAGAACCCTATCTAGCTCTCTCTTGAAAGCATCCAGAGAACCAGCCTCCACTGCCCTCTGAGGCAGAGAATTCCACAGACTCACGACTCTCTGTGAGAAAAAGTGTTTCCTCGACTCCGTTCTAAATGGCTTTCTCCTTATTTTTATACTGTGGCCCCTGGTTCTGGACTCTCCCAACATTGGGAACATGTTTCTGCCTCTAGTGTGTCCAAGCCCTTAACAATCTTATATGTTTCAATGAGATATCCTCTCATCCTTTTAAACTCCAGAGTGTACAAGCCCAGCTGCTTCATTCTCCCAGCATATGAAAGTCCCGCCATCCCGGGAATTAACCTTGTAAACATACGCTGCACTCCCTCAATAGCAAGAATATCCTTCCTCGAATTAGGGGACCAAAACTGCACACAGTACTCCAGGTGTGGTCTCACTAGGGCTCTGTACAACTGCAAAAGGACCTATTTGCTCCTATATTCGATTCCTCTTGTTATAAAGGCCAACATACCATTCGTTTTCTTCACTGCATGCTGTACCTGCTTGCTTACTTTCATGGACTGATGTACAAGGACCCAGAGATCCCATTGTACTTCCCCTATTCTCAACTTGACGCCATTTAGATAGTAATCTGCCTTCCTGTTTTTTCTACCAAAGTGGATAACCTTACATTTATCCACATTAAACTTCATCTGCCATGCATCTGCGCACTCCGCCAACCTGTCCAAGTCACCCTGCATTCTCATAGCATCCTCCTCACAGTTCACACTGCCACCCAGTTTTGTGCCATCTGCAAATTTGCTAATGTTACTTTGAATCCCTTCATCATAATCATTGATGTATATTGTGGATAGCTATGGTCTCGGCACCAAACCTTGCGGTCCCCACACTAGTCCACCTGCCCCCCCTGCCATTCTGAAAGGGTCGAGTTAATCCCTACTCTTTGTTTCCTGTCTGCCAACTACTTCTCTAACTATGTCAGCACTCTACCCCCAATACCATGTGCCCTAATTTTGCCCACTAATCTCCTGTGTGGGATCTTATCAAATGCTTTCTGAAAGTTCAGGTACACCTACATCCACTTCATCCACGCTCTCCCAGTCCATTATCCCTAGTTACATCTTCAAAAAATTTCATGAAAAAAAAGATTATCAAGCATGATTTCCCCTTCATAAATCCATGCTGAACGTTCGGACCGATCCTGTTACTGCTATACAAATGTTCGGCTATCGCATCCTTTATAATTGACTCAGCATCTCCCCCCCCCCCACCCCCCCCCCCCCCCCCCCCCCCCCCCCCCCCCCCCCCCCCCCCCCCCCCCCCCACCCCCCCACCCCCCCCCCCCCCCCCCCCCCCCCCCCCCCCCCCCCCCACCCCCCCCCCCCCCCCCCCCCCCCCCCCCCCCCCCCCCCCCCCCCCCCCCCACCCCCCCCCCCCCCCCCCCCCCCCCCCCCCCCCCCCCCACCCCACCCCCCCCCCTCCCCCCCCCCCCCCCCCCCCCCCCCCCCCCCCCCCCCCCCCCCCCCCCCCCCCCCCCCCCCCCCCCCCCCCCCCCCCCGGCCACCAATTTCAGGCTAACGGGTCTATAATTCCCCGTTTTCTCTCTCCCGCCTTTCTTAAACAGTGGGATAACATTATCTACCCTCCAATTCACAGGAGCTGATCCTGAGTCTATGGAACGTTGGAAAAGTAATGAAGACTTTAAGGTGTCTGTGAGCCTTATTTACATGGCGTCAGAAGTGCTTCTTCCTGCGTCTCTGATCTATCGCATTTTATTTTCTTAGTCCCAGTACCCCCTCCTGGTTCCGTGATGGCTTCTGCCTGTCGTAAATCTGACATCCTAGTCTTTGATGCAGACATCACTCATCGCTGGAGTGTGTTCCAACGGGACTTTGAGCATTTTGTTGCAATCGCCCACCCTGCTGTGGCCCCCGCTGTCAAGGCTTCCCTGCTGCTTAACCTGGCTGGTCCGGAGGCGCTCGAGCGTTCGGAGTCGTTCGTCTATGGACATGGTGAGAGTGTCCAAGACCCCAATTGCCTGATTGCTAAATTTACGGCGATGTGTGACCTTCCCACTAACCACATCTTAGAGCGTTTCAAAATGTTCTCCAGACGCCAGAACCCTGGGGAGTCTATTGACAATTTTGTGGCCGCGCTGCGCCAGCTGGCTCGCCGATGTAACCTGCATGACCTGACCCCCGATACTTTGACCCGTGATATTTTAGTCTTTGGTCTGCGGGGTGATAAGTTGCGCTCTGAGCTGCTGCGTAAGCCTGATCTGACATTCCATGAGGCGCTGCATGCCTCTCGTTTAGCTGAGGCTGTCTCCTCCGCTGTACCTGACCCTGTGGTCCACACAGCCAGTCTCGCTGGTCCCCAGTACAATGCTCCCCGGCGACAGAGGGCAAGACCACTGCAGGGCTCCAGACCGCAATAAGAAGAGGTTATTGTAAGGTAACGGACAACGCTTTGTATCATCGCAACTTTAAAAAGGGGAAGTTGGAAAATGTAGGTTGCTTGCTTCTATAGATTTCTTTTCAGTAAAGTTAATTTGGAAAATTGTTAGTCGTATGTATTTAAACTAGGAATTGGAATTTGGGAATTGTAGGGGGAATGGTTTGAACAAAATTAGAAATAAGTTAATTGCTGAACAACAAGCAGCTTTTTATGGTATGTTTAGATAAACATTCTGTTGGAGAAGGGTAATAAATTAATGGGGCCCAAGAAAAAAAAAAAGGAGTTGGCAGACAATGATGTCAATAAGGGGAAGTTTGTTTACTTCAGAAGAAAGACAGATGGTCAGAAACAGGCAGGAGAAGGGGTTGTCAAGGCTGATGTGCCGACTTGAATAACCAACAGGGGAAGGAAGAAAAGTATGAGAGATCTCAGGGAGATAATAATCAAGGGAATTAGAGAAGCGCCGTTCCCAGGGGACAGAATTTCGAACGGGCTTTTGAAATCAGCAGAAACAAGACGAACCTCCGACAGTGTTTTTACAAAGGTTTAAGGAAAAATGTCCAGCAGTATTCGGGATAGACCCTGATACGACCGCAGGTCAGCATGTTGTTGAAGGTTAATTTTGTAACAAAATCATGGCCCAGATATTAGAAAGAAATTGGAAAAATTGGAAGATTGGAATGAAAAACCATTGAATCAGTTGTTAACAGAGGCTCAAGAGGTATATGTAAGACGGGATGAGGAGAAACAGAAGGGAAAGGAAAAAAATGATGTTGCAAGCAGTACAGCAAGTAGTTTTGGAGGACGAGGAAGAGGTGAATGGAGGGACCGAAGTTGGGGTTCCCGGGAAAACAAGGAACAAGGATCAGAAGGGTGGTACACGGGGCCACCCCGGTGTTATTATTGTAAAGAGCCGGGTCATTTCAAGAGGGAATGTCCTAAGCGACGACGGGAGGTGCAGTCGTACGCACTCATGGAGGAAGAATAGGGGAGTCAGGGGTCCTGCTCCCTGGGTGTATGTATGGATACACACGGGAACCTCTGGTAAACTTGAGATTTAGGACCCCAGGGAGAGGATATGATATTTATGGTAGATTCGGAGGCAGAGAGATCAAGTGGAACTAAGATACCAGAAAGAAATTGGATTAGGTGAAAAAAACAAGTCAGAATCTCGGGGGTAGGAGGGAAAGTGATGACATTACCCGAGGTAGAAAGGGGTGGTGGTAAAATATGAGGATCGAGAAGTCAGTGGAAGATTTTAAAAGGAAGGTGAATAAATTTGCAAAGGAGGATAAACTATCTGAGAAGTAAGACATTTGAGTTTAGAATGAGAAAGAAGGCAGATCAGAATAAGGATTAAAGTGGGAAGCAGAGGGATGAACCTGAAAGATGAGACTGCTTTAGAAAGAAAGAGCGTGAAAAAAGGAAAGACAATGTTGTCAGTAACAACAGACCTGGTTGGAAAAGTCTGAAATAAAGTGATGCACCGACACACAGTGAGTCCTATGACAGAGCCAAACAGGGGCCAGAGATTCCATGTCAATAATAAATGTATTTGGGAGAGTGTTTTCTCAAATGCCCTATCGGGAGTGGAAAAATAAATCTGGATCTATGCCCAGACAAGGCTAGTAAGGAGAGGTAATGGATAAGGTGTGTTGCGGATGTGAACAGGTACGATAATCAGGAAATAATAATAATAATAATAATGATCTTAATAATAATATTAAGATAATGGTGAACATAGCTATGGTAAGAACATTAAGAAGAGGTATTAAATACACCTAGGCTAGGTGCGGCAGCGTTTTAAAATACTAGCGCCGTGTTTTTAATCAGATGTTGTAGGCAGATTTGGAAGGTGTTGATATAGTATGTGAATGATTTGTTGGTTTGTTCCACAAGTGAGGAGCAATGTGAGAAAGTGACATTGTAATTATCTTGGAAAAGATGGCACAGGAGGTCATGATGTATCAAGTGAAGAAGTTTTTGTTTTGTCAGCAGCAGGTAGAATAATTTGGACGAGTAATATCTAAAGAAGTAAAAGATATAGCGCAGGATCAAATTGGAAGCTTGCCTGCAATCTTGCTTAGCTCAATTGGCAGTAATTAAGGCTTTAAGAGCAGCATATGTACATGGAGTCTGGCATATGTTTGGAGCAGTAGGGAAACAGAAAGGCTTTGAGAAAAGCAACGGAGACCCCATGCAAAGTTAGCAGTGTCCCCCTAGCAGGGTGCAAGGCCACTAAAGACAGCGAGTCGTTCTGGGTTTTATAGTCCCCCCTCCCTCCAGAAGGGGCGTGGCTTTCATGGCGTGATTGACAAGAGAGGGAATCTCAACATTTGTTAAACACAAATAATGCTTTTATTTTTGATCGATGGCACCTGATGAGCGGACGGGGACTCTGAGGAAGATGGCCAAAAATCACAGCTGTACGTGGTATCATTTTTTCTAAAATCATTATAAAACGCAAATGGGCAGTGGTGAGGATTAGACTTTTAATTATATAGAAGGCAAGGCAACTTCATTTAGGCAAGGCAACGTTAATTAGGCAAGGCAACTTTAATTAGGCAAGGCCACTTTAATTATGCAAGGCAACTTTAATTAGGCAAGGCAACTTTATTTAGGCAACATAGCTGTAGCATTTCCAAACCAAACGCAACAGTTTTAGCATTTCCGAACCAAAGGCAGCGCAGCTTTAGCATTTCCAAACTATATTTGCAAAACACATCAAGGACACTGACAGGTCAGTAAACTCACTCACAGTTTAGTAGACACGTGTCCAGTGTTATTCACAGCTCAGACTGAGAGATGTGACCCTCTCCCACCCCCATCTTGCAGAGACTGACTGAGGCTCTCAATACTTCCGGGTTTTACAGTCCCTCCGGAAGGGGCGTGGCCTTCAGGAGAGAGAATCTCAACATTTTAAAGACATTAATAACTCTTTTATTTTTCATCGATGGGAAAAATCCTCATCACCTGATGAGCGGAGGGGGACTCTGAGTAAGATCCCCAAAAATCACAGCCGTATGTCGTATCGTTTTTTCTAAAATCAATAGAAAGCGCAAATGGGAAGTGGTCAACATTAGACTTTTAATTATGTAGAAGGCAAGGCAACTTTATTTAGCCAAGGCAACTTTAATTAGGCAAGGCAACTTTAATTAAGCAGGGCCACTTTCATTATGCAAGGCAACTTTAATTGGGCAATGCAGCTTTAGCATTTCCAAACCAAAGGCAACACAGCTTTAGCATTTCCAAACCAAAGGCAACACAGCTTTAGCATTTACAAACCAAAGGCAACACAGTTTTAGCATTTCTAAACCAAAGACAACAAACCTTTAGCATTTTCAAACTATATTTGCAAACCACATTAAGGGTACTGACAGGTCAATAAACCCACTCGCAATTTAGTAGACATGTGTTCAGTGTTATTCACAGCTCAGACGGAGAGACGTGACCCTCTCTCTCCCACATCTTGCAGAGACTTACTGAGGCACACAACACATCCCGGTTTTATAGTTCCCCTGGAAGGGGCGTGGGCTTCAGGAGAGAGAATCTCAACATTTTTTGAACACTAAAAACTCTTTTATTTTTCATTGATGAAAAAAATCCTCTTGTCCTGTGCAGCGGAGGGGAACTGAGTAAGATGGCCAAAAATCACAACCGTAAGTGCAGCGTATTTTCTAAAATCAATATACAGAACAGGAAGTGGTCAAGATCAGACATTAAATAATAATATAGATTAACGATTTAGATGAAGGACTTAAATGAAACATCTCGAAGTTTTCAGATGACACAAAGCTGGGTGGTGGTGTGAGCTGTGCGCAGGATGCTATGAGGCTGCAGGGTAACTTGGATAGGTTGGGTGAGCGGGAAGATGCATGTCAGATGCATGACAGATGAGTACAATGTGGATAAATGTGAGGTTATCCAATTTGTGGCAAGAACAAGAAGGCAGATTATTATCTGAATGGTGTCAGATTAGGAAAATGGGGGGTGCAACGAGACCTGAGTGCCGTTGTACGCCAATCACTGAAAGTAAGCATGCAGTTACAGCAGGTAGTGAAGAAAGCAAATGGCACGATGACCTTCATAGAGGAGCCAGAATGTCCTGCTGCACTTGTCCAGGGTCCTGGTGAGACCACACCTGGATTATTGTGTGCAGTTTTGGTCTCCTAGTTTGAGGAAGGTCAAACTAGGTAGTGTATGTTCGCCAGGTTCATTCCCAGGATGGGGGGGGGGTCTGACATATGAAGAAAGGATGGATCGACTGGGCTAATATTAATTGACTTTTAGAAGGATGAGAGAGGATCTTATTGAAACATATAATATTATGAAGGAGGTAGCCAAAAATACTGGAGAAACTCAGCGGGTGCGGCAGCATCTATGGAGCGAATGAAATTAGCAATGTTTCTGGCCGAAACCCTTCTTCGGGAATTGAAGGAATTGGAGAGGATAGATGCAGGAAAAATGTTCCTGATTTTGGAGAAGTCCAGAACCAGTTGTGACAATTTATGGGGTAGCCATTTAGGACTAAGATGAGGAATAATATTTTCATCCAAACAGCTGTGAATCTGAAATTCTCTGCCACAGAAGGCAGTGGAGGTCAAATCACTGGATGTATTTCAGAGAGAGTTGGATATAGCTGTTCGGGCTAACGGGAATCAAGGGATATGGGAAGAAAGCAGGAACGAGGTACTGATTCTGGATGACCAGCCATGATTGTATTGAATGGCGATGCTGGCACGAAGGGTTGAATTGCCGACTCCTGCACCTATTTTCTATGTTTCTATGTTGCGGTCGCTGGTGCTGTGGGAAACCACCTCGCAGACATTCTACAAATTCCTTTCATGGGGTCCAGTATCAACCTGATTTTGGACTGGAATCAGTGTTTCCACTTTGAATGAAATTACCCGATTTTCGGGAAATTCTGGTTGTCCTCGGGAAATTTTAGGGAAATTGAATAAATTCGGGAAATTTCCGCATCGGACGCGCGAGGGGGTGTAAAAGGTAATACACACAGCACTGCCGGTTTGGCGCTCAAAGGTTTAAACAGCTGTCAGTTTAACAGGTCGGAATTTAAACAAAGAGTTGTCGGGTGCAGCACTATGAGTTCTAAATATAGCGCTACCGGCTGCTGTGCTATGGGCTTTACACATAGTGCTATGGCCACAGCACTATGGGTGACAGACTGTTCGGGACAATTATCGCATAATAATGGGTCTTTGGAATTCTCTTTCTCAGTGTTGAGCCTCAAGTTTCTCAAGTTGAGCCTTTGATTAATTTTCAGGCAGTGGTGGAATTCAGGATAAGCGTTTGGTGAAAGGTTACCAGTGGGCGTGGGGATTGCAGTTACATTGGGATTGGCCTTTATTTTACAGAACATGGGTGGGCTCAAGGGACAGAGAGGGAGGGGTGGAGAGAGGGAGAGTGGGAGAGAGGGAGGGGGAGAGAGGGAGTGGTAGAGGGACAGGGGAGAGAGAGGGAGAAGGAGGGACGGGGATAGAGGGAGCAAAACGAAGGGAGGAAATAAGAGAGGGAGGTGAGAAAAAAGTAATGGGGGTGGGAGGGAGAGAAAGAGAGGTGGAGAGAGAGGGATTGGGAGGGGGAGAGTGGGAGGGAGTGAAAGAGAGGGAGGGAAGGAGGGACAGCGAGGGATTGAGCGAGGGAGGGAGAGGGAGGAAAGGGAGGGAGAGGGGAGGGAGAGAGGGACAAAGAGAGGAGAGGGAGGGAGGGAGGGAAAAGGGAGGAGAGAGGGAGGGAGAGAAAAGGGATGGAGAGAGGGGGAGAGAGAGGGAGGGAGGGGGAGAGAGCAGAGTGAGAACATTAGACATGACACATGAGAGCAGTTTGAAAAACAAAGACAACAAAAGCTGTTGGAGGCAACAAAAACTGCCTTGCATAACACTGTACAAGTGGGTAGCAGAAGCAGGTAGATACGGTGTAGTTACATAGATCTGTTTGCCTTGTTCTTCTTTGTGTTGTCAACATGTGCTTGCGAAAAAAAACAACAACAAATAGCACGTAGGAAGAATTTTTGAACATTTCAGGAAATACCATCAAATTCCAGGTAATTTGGGGATTCTATTTCAGGAATATTTTTGTTGAGGTGTGGAAGCACTGACTGGAATATTTTATTGTCACATGTGACAAGGCAGAGTGAAATTCTTTGCATGCATGTCCAAGACCACCTACAGCGCTGACAAAGTAAGCCAGCTCCTCCTTTGTTCCTCCCCCCACCCCCCCCCCCCAGATCACCAATGTCCATTGTTCTTCCCCTACCCTCCTCACCGCAGTACCCCCACGACGGGTCCTCCATTGGTCTTCCTCTCCACCTCACGGCAGTCCCCCCATGCTCTCATCGACCACCCACCGCGGGCCGACCCACGAGGCTTCACCGCCACTATGACATCCCACTCTGCCTGTAATTCCGGTCCTAAACTTACCCCCCCCCCCCCCCTTAGTCTAGTTCAGTCAAACATTGGATACAAGCACTGGAAATCCAAATCTCTTTTATAACGCAATACCAATGCCAATACATTACCTAATCCAATACCACAGGTCTGATCCTTGTCTCTACTTATAAGCCTAGTAGCCTCGCGCAAATAGAACACATACCCCAGAAGATCAGCACATCCCAATGTGCGCCCCAATCTTTTATATCTTTATAGACCCTTGGCGTGAAAATACATGGGGGGGGGGGGGGGGGGAGGGGCAACCCCTGCAAGCCAATTATCGATAAGCAACTGACTCAATCATATAATGTAACATCACATGGTTTCAACACAAAGCACTAAGGGGGAAACACTTCTGTTAAGTAGAGAAACATTATCCCAGGTAAAGTAAACATATTGGGTGAGGCCCCTCTCCTGGAACAATTATAATTAGCGGCGGGAAGATTGCAACATTATTGAAACCTATCATTTCCCAAACCAATCCCAAGTATGCATTTGCAACAGGACCTAGCTCCTTCTGCAAAATCTCATACAATTAACAATTAAAGGCCATCTAGACATCAATCTCTATTCAACCCCTTCCCAGGCCACAGACTTTCAGGGGCCATGTTCCTCATGGTCTTACTGCTTTTGCAAAAGATGCCAAACAGGTTTTACAGAAGCAGAAATCCTCCATTTTGTCAAGATGCCTGATATCAGTGCCGGCCTTAGGAGGTGCGGGGTCCAATAGGGAACAATTTTGGTGAGCCCCAGGTTCCAAGCCAAGGCCTGTCGGCCCTGTATTTAGTATATATTATGAAATTGTACACTAAGTTGCAATGTAAGATTAATACACTGTCTTAATCTCTCCCACCCTCGTCTGACTGTCAGTACCTCCACTGGCTTCCAACCTTTACCATAGCTGCTAATTACCATTAAACTGCATTATTCCACGCGTTATTTAACAATGGTTTACTAATATTCTGTATGGGCTCTGCGGTTGCAACCAGCCCTTTGCAATCAAAGTTTCAGTCTGTGGTCAGGGAGAATGTCGTCCCTGCACAGCTCCGTCCTGCTGGGTGAGAATGAAGGGCGGGAATCGTAAGGCCCCATGGTTGATGACGGGAGGGAGTGGAGAATGTGACCTGCTGTCACTGCTGCCACGCGTTCGCCGTACGGCTGCTCCCGGCAGCATCTCAAGCTTCAGCCTTGTGAATCTGATATTGACCACTTTTTTTCCCGACACACTTGTTAGTTACTGTGAGATACCCTTTATGCTCACAATAAATACTCAAAGACTAAATCCTGGAAGCAAGAGATTTCTTTATTTTACGAGTCTGCAGACCGGGTGCCTCTCCAACTCGAGGCACACTGAAGCCAGGGAGATCATCCCCCTTTATACACAAAATCTTACATTCAATTTCTCCTCCGGACCTCTCTCCAATCAGGGTCGGAGGTGCACAATCTGTAGGTACAACCCACCGTACATCCCCTCGCACCTCCCACATCATACATTGCATGTTCAAACATGTTCATGGTAATGATGAGCAATTTCTTGACCAGGGGGTGTGTTGTAATATTCATTTATTCTATTAAGCATGCTCAGTTGCTCGTGACCTACCCTAGTTTCACTCACCTCCTAGTGAACCCTTTCAGTTTTTCCTATATCAGTACTAAAGCTAAGCTATAGTGACAAGGGTTCCATCCATCACTCCTTTCCACTGATAGGGATTTCTCTACATCACCCCCTTGTCTAACTATACAAAGCTATCTCTTCTTACTCAAGGCCTCAAGGATGGGTCTGGCAATTTTCAGACACTGCTGTCAGAATCTCCTCTCCAGCCCCTCTCTGTTTGAATTCTCTTTAAAAACTCCTTTCTTTAATAGGGTTTAATCACTTTATCCCTCACAGTCCTCCCTTTTTCTTTTGCTACGCATACACTGATTAAACCCTCATTTTAAGTTCCTTCAATTCGAACTGACGTAACATCGTCCCTAACCTTCTCCTCCTGTTAAATCATAAACTTCCCCTGGCCGCATTATCATTATTTTCTGTATTTCCCCTTTCTCTCCCATAGGCATGACTACAGCTGCATCTGACTTATACTTCTGGTAGTAAGTTCCTCTAAAACAAGGGATACAACAGGGGATAAAGATCAGTCCAGCCACGGCACATAGAAACACAAGTCCCACCGTTCTCCACATGTTCCTCCGAGGATAGAATCCCACCATTGGGTTCCCATAATCGAATTCCATTTTTGTATTGGAACATGCGCCAATTTCCGGATCCCTTCTGATATGTCCATCACTGCCTGTCCATTATCATCGATGTTCAAACAGCAATTAGAGAGGTTGAATTTCCCGCATACCCCTCCTTCTTCTGCCAGAAGGTAATCTAGGGCTAACCTGTTCTGGTATATTGCTGTTCTCATCTGCGTCTGCTACTTTGCCAGCATCTCCAGCGCCCCCGCAGTTTGGTTGGTAATTACCTCCAGTACTGCCTGTAGCCTTATGATCCGGTTTAACATATATACTGGTGTTCGGGTAGCCCCAGGATCCATCTTGTGCCCAAGTGGCTGGTCCGTAGTATGAGATGATTCTTGCTGGTGGCCACTCATCATCTTCCCATTCTCCAATGTCTATTTTCCTCTTTTCTGATATAGGTCATCAAATACAGTGTTCCTAACGACTGGCCTTCTTTGGGGTTTAACAGGAAGAATCCAGGTTGTACCAGTCCAATAAAACAAGTCCCACTCCAATTCATCGGTAACACCGAGTATGCCTTGTATCCGCATATCCATAACAGTCCTTCAGGGGCCGGTCCACTAGAGGCAACCTTGTTCCATATATCTCGCAATACTGGGATCCCCTTATAAGGGTTATTCCCGGTGCAGTTCCATAGTCCGGCTGATTCCACTCCATCAATCTCTTCCGGATAGCGCAGTTTTTCCCATATTTCTTAGTTAGATACCATTTAGGCTCCTCTGGCCACCACACTCGGGACTGATTTGGCCACTGGGTGACGATGCGCTGGCAGGGGCTGTGCCTACTAGGACGGCATCCTTTGCCCAGGGCCTAGCGATACACTCAGTCCCGACCGGAGCATCTGTCAGGGACCCATACCTGGGGATCTCGGTCTTGTCCAGCTGTCAGGTTCCACCCCATCAGGTCCCATATTTCAACAATGGATCCTCTCCACGGCCAACGTGAATTCATCAGTGGTCCTCCGCAGACCCAACAGTTAGTCACATTTAGGGTCCCAGCTATCCGGGTGGCCAAGTCCACAAACAGGTTTTTTTCTCCTTCAGGGATTTCGATCTGCTTCTTGATTTCTTCGTACAGTGTCTGGTGCACTTGAGGCTGAGTATGTGGGGGAGGGGGAGGCTTCGTGACTACTACCTTAGTAATCTCTTTCACTACTTCCTCCTTCGTCTTATCTATTGCCCCTTTTATGATCTGAGAAGGGAAAACTAACTGTACACAAACCCATCTTCTCCCTTGGGCAGGTAACGGCCCGAACTTCCCTATATACCCCCTATTGCCTGCCATCAAATACTCCTTTCCCCCCTCTTTACAAATGATTCTAGTCTTTCGGTCATGGCATACTTTGTTCACATGGGAATGATAGGTAAATGATCTGGTTTATTACCCCTCTGTATTGAATAGGATGATAACATGTATCACAATTATTAATACCTTTTACAACAATTACATACAAAGCAAACAATACCACGACTGCTCCTTTCATACTGTCAGTTATACATTCAATGCTTTTCTTTTTAAAATTACTGTTAGGGGTTTTACTTCCCGGCTTCACCGTCCACTGTTCCTCCTCCTCAGGAACGGGTGGATCGACGGGTCCTTTAACCCGGATCGCGTGGGTCCACCCTTTCTCTTTTGTTCGTTATTGCTGTCTCGGTTGTTAGTAATATAGGTACGGTCCAGTCCACCTGGGCTGGAGTTTCTCCTCCTTCCAATTTTTGACCAGTACCCAGTCGCCGGCCTTTACAGCATGTATTGGAAAGTCAAGTCGCGGGCTTTGAGCCAATAATCCTTTCGCTTTTAATTCTGTAAGGGAACGGGACATGCCAGTAAATAGTTCCTCAAGGAAATACATCACCTCCCTCAAAGGTTGGTGTGCCTTCCACCTTCCCAAAATAAGGCAATCCAAACAACATTTCATTAGGGAGACACCGCAATATATCCTTTCGTGGTGCCGTCCGTATTTCGCTATAGAGCAATTGGTAGACATGTAGTCCAGGGTAACCCCGTCTCCTCCATTAATTTAGTTATCTGAATTTTTTTTAGAGTGGCATTCATCCGCTCCACTCTCCCCGAACTCTGGGGGTTGCCATGGAGTATGCAGCTTCCAGTTTTTATTCCCAAGGCGCGACAAATTAACAGGTGCACCTTTGGAAGCAAAATGTGTTCCTCGATCTGAGTCTTATGGATTCAATTACTCCATATCGTGGGATGATTTGTTCCAGCAATATCTTAGTAACTGCCTGGGCAGTGGCATTTATCGTGGGAAATGCCTCTACCCACCTGGTGAAATGATCCACTATAACCAAAAGATATTTCCACTGCTGTACTTTTGGTAATTCTGTGAAGTCTACCTGTATTCTCTGGAAGGGTCTAATGGCCAATTGTTGTCCTCCCCTGGGACAGCTCTCATTACCTTCTTATTCACCTTTTGAACACTACACAACCAGACACCGCCTGCTTGGCTAAAGTATAAAATGCCTCTACAGGCATAAGTCCGTTAGGATCGTGTGCACAGAGCCTGAGCTCACCCAGTGCGATTGGCGAATGTAGTTGTCTAATCAAATCCCTCGTCAATCCTTTAGTAATTATTTGTTTTTTGTCCGGCGTCCACCACTTCCCGTCCGTGGAGCGCCGGGCACCCATCTCATTCATTTTATCTTCCTCCTCCCGCGAGAATACAGGTATCTTCTCTATTCCCTCTCTCAACGGTATCAGAGACAGCATTTTTACCGTTCCTTCTGTCGCTGCTGTCTTAGCGGCACTATCGACTGCCCTGTTCCCTCTAGCTTCCAGCGAATTTCCCTCTCTGGTGGCCTGCTACATGGACCACCGCTATTCTTTCTCCAGGCAATTTTAGTGCTTCCAAAGCTTTCTCAATTAACTGTTCATGAGCCAACTCTTTCCCTCTGGCTGTAATCATCCCTCTTTCTTTCCAGATTTTCCCAAAGGTGTGTACCACCCCAAAAGGCATACTTGGAGTCCGTATACACAGTTCCTTCTTTCCCTTTTCAATAGTTCCAATGCCCTCAGTAATGCATACAGTTCACAAGTTTGCGCGGACCAACTTCCTGGTAACCTGCCTGCTTCCACTTTTTCTAACCCTTCTCCGGTTATTATAGCATACCCACTATACCTTTTTTTTTTTTTTTTTTTTTTTATTTTTTTTATTTTTCCGTCTATGCATCGGGAAGAAACCATCAATGAACCATCTTTCCCCTGTCTCAAGCGGGTCGTTCTTCTAATGTTCCCTACTCTTTGTCTGAGTTCTATTATCTCATACAATCATGTTCTGATAACTCCCCTTCCTGCTCAGCACCTGCCGAGTACAAAAACTGAGAGGGATTTAGGTTTTTATCCGTTACTATGGTCAAATCATTCTTTTCCATAAGTATAACCTCATACTTCAAAATTCTAGAATCCGTCAACCACCGACTGGACTTCTGAGTTAGTATCGTCCGGACCGTGTGGGGAGTGTACACCACCAGAGTTCCTCCAAACGTCAATTTCCTACTTTCCTCCACTAACACTGCTGTTGCCGCTACCGCTTGAATACATACTGGCCATCCCCAGCGATACTGGATCCAAGAGCTTGGAGAGGAACGCGACGGGCTGCCGCTTCCCTCCTTTCTCTTGGGTCAGTACCCCCAGCGCAATTCCATTTTCTGCATTTACAAAAAGATGGAATGGCTGGTCAATAGACGGGAGAGCCAGTACAGGGGCAGTGATTAAACTGTTCTTTAATTTCCTAAACTGGTGTTCGTCCCCGGGTTCCCACTTTACTTTATCATTTTCTTCACTTATTTATCATATAGAAACCTAACCTGTCGGGTATAGTCATCTATCCATAATCTACAATATCCAATCAGCAGTCCAAGAACTTCCTAATCTCTTCTTGTTTTTCGGCATTGGCAGTCCGGTAATTCCCGCTATCCTTTCTGGGTTTATTCTCCTTTTCCCATCGCTTATCAGGTGTCCTAGATATTTAACTTCTCGTTCTACAAACTGTAACTTACTTTTAGACACTCTCAACCCCTTTTCCCCAGAAAGTTCAGGAGGGTTATTGTTGCATCCTTAACTGCCTCCTCTTCTTCCCCTGATAGTAATAAATCATCCACATACTGCAACAGCTGTGTCTCATCAGTCCTCGGACGTCCTCTAATACTTGTTCTAATATCTGTCCAAACAGGTTCGGGGACTCTGTAAATCCCTGAGGGAGTGCAGTCCACGATACTGCTGTTTCCTTTTGGTCTCTGGGTTTTCCCATTCAAAACGCAAAAAGGTTCTGCTCTCTTCAGCCAGGGGGACAGCTCCAAAAACCGTCTTTTAAATCTACCACACTGAACCACTTGTGATTCGGGGGTATCCGTCCCATTATGGTATACGGGTTCGGGACCACCGGGTGTCGCGTTCTAACTACCTTATTTAATTCCCTGAGATCCTGGACCAATCTGAACGTCCCGTCGGTCTTCCTTACGGGGAGTTACGGGGGTGTTATATGGGGACATACAACTCTCTAATATACCGTCCTTTAGTAAGTTCTCTATAATTGGCTGAAGTCCTCTTCTTCCTTCCATAGAAATTGGATATTGCCTTACCCGTACTATCTCACTTTCTTTTTTCAGAGCTATTTTCAAGGGTGGGATCTGCAGCCCACCCAGGTTTCCTTCCTTGGCCCACACCTGCGGGACTATTCTTCCCTCGTCCTCCATGGTCAATTTATACAATTGGACTATTATCTGTCCCCCTACGGGGGCTGTTCCATTCCTAATTGAATTTGTAAGTCTCTTCCCATCAAATTTATCCCTGCCTGGGGTACCAAGATTAAATCTTCCATAGTTTCCCGATTCTCATATTTCACCACCACCCCTTCTACCTCGGGTAATGTCATCACTTTCCCTTCTACCCTGAGATTCTAACCTGTTTTTTTTTACCCAATCTCATTCCTTCTGGTACCTTAGTTATACTCGATCTTTCTGCTCCCGAATCTACCATAAAATATCATATCTTCTCCCTGGGGTCCTAATTTCGAATTTACCAGAGGTTCCCGTGTGTATCCCATACACCCCAGGGGAGCGGAACCCTGACTCCCCTATTCTTCCTCCATGAGTGCGTACGACTGCACCTCCCGTCGTCGCTTAGGACATTCCCTCTTGAAATGACCCTCCTCTTTACAATAATAACACCAGGGTGGCCCATGTACCACCCTCCTGATCCTTGTTCCTTGTTCTCCCGGGGACCCCAACTTCGGTCCCTCCATTCACTCTTCCTCGTCCTCCAATACTACTTGCTGTACTGCTTGCAACATCATTTTTGCCTTTCCCTTCTGTTTCTCCTCATCCCGTCTTACATATATCTTTTGAGCCTCTGTTAACAACTGATTCAATGGTTTTTCATTCCAATCTTCCAATTTTTCCAATTTCTTTCTAATATCTGGCCATGATTTTGTTACAAAATTAACCTTCAACAACTGCTGACCTGCAGTCTTATCAGGGTCTATCCCCGAATACTGCTGGACATTTTTCCTTAACCTTTGTAAAACACTGTCGGAAGTTCGTCCTTGTTCTGCTGATTTTCAAAAGCCCGTTCGAAATTCTGTCCCCTGGGAACGGCTTCTCTAATTCCCTTGATTATTATCTCCCTGAGATCTCTCATACTTTTTCTTCCTTCCCCTGTTTAGTTATTTCAAGTCGGCGCATCAGCCTGCAACCCCTTCTCCTGCCTGTCTGACCATCTGTCTTTCTTCTGAAGTAAACAAACTTCCCCTTATTGACATCATTGTCTGCCAACTCCTTTTTTTTTTTTCTGGGCCCCATTAATTTATTACCCTTCTCCAACCAGAATGTTTATCTAAACAAACCATTAAAAGCTGCTTGTTGTTCAGCAATTAACTTATTTCTAATTTTGTTCAAACCATTCCCCCTACAAATACATACGACTAACAATTTGCCAAATTAACTTTACTGAAAAGAAATCTATAGAAGCCAAGCAACCTACATTTTTCCAACTTCCCCTTTTTAAGTTGCGATGATTTCAAAGCATTGTCCGTTACCTTACAATAACCTCCCCCATTGCTTACAATTCCTTAAAGGTACACACACAGACACCCTTACAACATGGCCCACAGCAAACAAACCTATCACATATACAAACTTCCTCATTCATACAAAACCGGTTTTTACATTAGTTCCATTCTTACTTCAATGAGATTGTTTGAAACAACTTAATATTTTCCATAAAAACATTTTTGGCCTAGGAACTGATCTATTTGTTCAGCCAGTCCCAAGGGGTTCTTCCAATAAACTTTTCATCTCCTTTTTAAAGTTCCTCACCCCCATACTGGTGAGAGGCACATAGTTTCCTTACTCTTTACCCGGGTGTTCCCTTCACCCCATCCAACTTTCGCCCCAACGGACTATCGGGCGGAATGTTAGGCTCCATATCAGTATGAGGCTCATCCCGGTTCCCCGGACCCTTACTCCTCCCATTCCGGTTTCCCATTACCTTGTCGGACTATTCCCGTCCGACAAACCCCGGTCGCCCAGGCAATACTTAATAGTCGTTTTTCTTACCTGGGTCCTGTGCACAAGATCACTCGACCGTCCCGTACGTATTTACCTTACACCCCCTCTTGCTTCCGGAGTCTTTTCACCGGATATCACTCGCTCAAACTGCTGATGGCAAGCAAGGAGATCAGAGACTGCTGAAATCAGCAGGGTGCACCTTCCCCTCCTTCCTTGCCTCCACCAAGCAGCCGGAGTGGCGATCGCGGACGAGCCCCCAATTTGTGAGATACCCTTTATGCTCACAATTAGTACTCAAAGACTAAATCCTGGAAGCAAGAGATTTCTTTATTTTACGAGTCTGCAGACCGGGTGCCTCTCCAACTCGAGGCACACTGAAGCCAGGGGAGATCATCCCCCTTTATACACAAAATCTTACATTCAATTTCTCCTCCGGACCTCTCTCCAATCAGGGTCGGAGGTGCACAATCTGTAGGGTACAACCCACCGTACATCCCCCTCGCACCTCCCACATCATACGTTGCATGTTCAAACATGTTCATGGTAATGAGCAATTTCTTGACCAGGGGTGTGTTGTAATATTCATTTATTCTATTAAGCATGCTCAGTTGCTCATGACCTACCTAGTTTCACTCACCTCCTAGTGAACCCTTTCAGTTTTCCTATATCAGTACTAAAGCTAAGCTATAGTGACAAGGGTCCCATCCATCACTCCTTTCCACTGATAGGGATTTCTCTACATCACCCCCTTCTCTAACTATACAAAGCTATCTCTTCTTACTCAAGGCCTCAAGGATGGGTCTGGCAATTTTCAGACACTGCTGTCAGAATCTCCTCTCCAGCCCCTCTCTGTTTGAATTCTCTTTAAAACTCCTTTCTTTAATAGGGTTTAATCACTTTATCCCTCACATTACCATATGTACCAATTGCAGCCGTGGCTTACCACTGGGTCTTGTATTATATATACACACACACGTTTTTTGTGCAAATGAGAGGAGAAGGGGATGTGATGTTTCCGTTGATATGATGGCTGCAACAGGCCTTCATAGCCACCTGCAGTTGGGAACGTGAAATGACGCCAACACGTGTTGACTATTGCATATAGACTCAATGCCTGTTTCTGTGCATTATGTGTTAACTGGGCAGTGTACTTGGGTATGGCAACAATAGTAAGATTAAATGAGAACTTACCAGTTTGAAGTTTGATCTTGATTTTATGAGGAGTTACGTTGGTGATTAAGTGCCCACCACGCCCAATCCTCTCTCATAAAAGATCATCTGGTAGTTCTCGAGTCACTGATCTTACTGTTTACTTCAGTGTTGTTTATTTGTGATTTCATACCGCTGCTTTGAAGTTTGGTGCGCATGCTGCCTGGCAGGCCTTTTTCACCTAATCACTAACGTAACTCCTCATAAAATCAAGATCAAACTTCAAACTGGTAAGTTATCGTTTAATCTTACTATTTTACTTCGGAGTCACGTGAGTGATTCCGTGTAGAGTTCAAAGCTTTGTGATTTCATGCTGCAGATTACAAATCTCGGCATCCCACTGCATTGCTTAACTCGAAAGAGAAATAAATGCATTAGTAGTAACATTGCATTCAATGTAGAAATGGGGTTTATTTAACAATGTAAACAAATGACAGTACCCCTTAAATTTAGGTACTTAAAATGGCATAGGCAAACAGTCCCGGATTGACAATCGGTCGATGATATAATTCTGAAACATCAGCTCATTTTCCCATCCGGCAGCCGCCAAAATATGGTCGAAGTGCACGTCCCTCACCTTGGCCGCCGATGTAGCTGCTGCCCTAGTGGAATGAGATGTAAACACCCCATCTAAATGATATGCTGACATTGATACTGACCTGGTGGAATGAGATATACAATCGTCATTGTTAATATCTGTATAAACCAGAACCTGCTGCAGCCACCATGAAAAAAGTCTGAACCGACCTTCCTTTGTGTAGTTGTTTGTTAACTAATAAACAATGCTGATTCCATACTTCTTACGATTCTGGTGGCCTAGATAACATAGAGGTGAGACCGTGGGGTGTTCAAATGATCTTAAATCATGCCATCCCTAGTCTACTCTGGTTGTGTAGACCAGAATGTAAATGTAATGTCACCTGAGCCAATTCCATCCTATCTAGCCACAACTTTTGCAATGTTTGCCGTCGTTGCGCTGATATAAGTGTCATAACTAAGGATGTAGCTGGAACCCCTTGGTGAAGTAATGTTCACACATTCTCAATAACCAACTGCATAATCTTGTAGTGGGAGAACTTGTGTCAAGATCTTTTAATAACTCGATATCCGGGTGGGGCGTAGTTCCCTTATGTTGCAGATGTAGTGTCTCTATAACTGAATTATTGTCAATACTATTTAAAATGAGCTGGAATGTTAGTAATCTGTACCATATTAAATGTAACATTAACATTTAACAAAACACTTCTGATCCACTCAATAGGAATGTGCTGCTTTTTTGGGTGCTATCCCTGCACAGTGCAATGAGCACCTTCATGGCTTGATGTGACAACCTGAGGAAAAAGTCAATCCATTCAAAATATGTAGGTCAATAATTGTTTTACTGTGCAAAAGCCGGTCTCCTGAACCACAGTTTGAAACAGCAGTTCTTGTTTTTTGGCATAACCTTATACTGTTGTGCCATAATGCCTGATGAAGCAGGCAACATGGACACTTGGCCTGTCCGACAGTACAAACCCAAGCGAGGTCTTGCTGACTGTTTTAAGACCTGGCTAATGAGGAAGACATAAAGACCATTTCTCCTATTGAAGCGAGTAAGTATTTCTGTTGTGCCACATATTTTTTGCAGTGAAAAACATGCATTAACATGATGAATATTCGATGAAGTATTGAACCATGCTTTTATCATACTTCGAGATCCAACACTTATTCTGTTATCATCGATCTGAACTGGATGATACACCAGTGGCAAGGAGAATAATTACAGGATATTTTTCCCTTGATTATCATGTGATTCACATTTGTCACCATCGTGATTTTCGTGGTAAGGATTTTCCCAGTGAAAAACAGTCAAAACTATGTTCGCTTTATACCCGGGTGGTCACGTGGTGCGGCGCTCAAATGACGCGCAAATGGCGCGCCGGAGGTGTCCTGGCGGTGCCTGGTTACGCAGATTAAATTAGCATTGGCAATGTTCGTGCATCATCGTGTATAACCATGCGTCACCACGTGCTACACATATGCCGTCAGTACTTCAGCGTACGCTATCAGTACGTCAGCGTGCGCAAGGGATATGTCACGCAGGTGGCGCGCGCGGATTTTTTGAGCATCCCAAAATCGTGGGGCGCTGCGCGTTACCGCGCATCACTGTATACGCCACCATGCGCCATGCGAGCGTCGCAACGCGCCAACCAATCTTTAGGATGTCGCGTAAATGACGCACAAATGATACCCAAGTGGGACAGGCCCTTATGGAAACTGGCATTTAAGAGACTTATGGATAGGCACATGTCCATGCAGTGAATGGAGGTATTGGATCCTGTGCAGTCAAAGTTTAGTTGACCAAGCCATCATATTGGGTGGGAGTATTGGTGGCCCAAGAACCTATTATTTGTTCAGATACACTCACACAATTTCATTAAATCTCTTCCCTGTACCTTTTCCCTGTTGGATCTCCGTTGTCCTTGGGGCCTAGCACCGTGGAGCGGCCTCCAACCGGAACGACCTGGGGGCTCCAGTCGCGTAGCCTGCGGACCTACCATAGTGGAGCTGGCCGGCTTCGGAGCGTGGAGAGCTGTGGTGGCGCGCGGCTGCGGCCCGACTCCGAAGCTTCGGAGGCTCCAGCCGCAGGCCGGGTGGAAGGTGACATCGGGAGCACGCGGGTCCCTGGTGGGAGACCGCTTTTCGGAGGACCCGCAACGGCAACTTCTCCCGCCCGAATTGCGGGGTTGAAAATGACCTAGAGTGGGGCCTTGCATCGCCCGGCGCGGCCTTAATAGCCGCGGGACATACCATCGCCCGCCGGGTGCTTTGACATCGGGAGAAGAATGGAGAGTAGGTGAGAGACAATACTTTGCCTTCCATCACTGTGAGGAGGAGATTCACTGTGATGGATGTTTGTGTAAATTGTGTTGGTGTGTGTCTTGGTTGTTTTCTTGTTGTATGACTGCAGAAACCAAATTTCGTTTCAACTTAATTTGAGGTTCAAATGACAATAAAATGTGTTGTATTGTATTGTAGAAGAAGATTTAGGGCGGTGGAAACGAGGCCCCACAAGTTTCGATATAATGTGTGATATCAACCCATATGAGTTTCAAGAGAGTGGATTTCACTAGGGGTCAGGAAGCAGTGCCCACGTAAATGCATCAGACGAGTAACATGTCGGGATATCACGTTTCAGAAATTGTCGTGCGGTGGATTGTAGTATTTTACTGCAAGTATATATTGCAAAAGCCTACCTGTTATTTGAGCATCCCGCACCTTGTGCATTAACCATATCACCTCCATCAATGTAGAGGAAGGAACTGCAGATGGTGGTGTAAACCGAAGATAGACACAAAAAGCTGAAGTACCTCAACAGGACAGTCAGCATCTCTGGAGAGAAGGAATGGGTGACGTTTCGGCTCGAGACCATTGTTCAGACTGAAGGTCACGGGAATGGGAAACAAGAGATAAAGAAGATGATGTAGAGAGAAAAAGAACAATGATTGAAAGATATGTAAAAATGTAATGATAATAAAAGTAAAAGTCCACTGTTAGCTTCTTGTTGGGTGAAAATGAGAAGCAGGTGCAACTTGGTGGGGGAGGGCTAGGGAGCGAGCGAATGCCGGGGTTACTTGAGAAATCAATATTCATACCACTAGGCTGTAAGCTGCCCAAGCGAAGTATTATATGCTGTTCCACCAATTTGAGTTTAGACAATGGAGGAGACCGAGGACAGAAAGATCAGTGTGGGAATGGGAAGGAGAATTAAAGTTTTTAGCAAACCGTGAGATCAGGTAGATTCAGGCGGACTGAGCGAAGGTGTTCAGCGAAACAATCGCCTGGTCTACGTTTGGTGTCCCCGATGTATACGAGTCCTGAGTACTCTGTCCGGGGACCTCGATAGTCCTTTTCGGTTAGGCAGAGGTTCACTTGGACCTCCACCAACCTCATCTAATGTATATGTTGTTCAAGATGAGGGCTCATATACATCGGTGACACCAAACACAGATTTCGCTTCCTTCAATCTCGGGTTTGGTGTTGAATGAGTTTGAGATCAGTTATGTACCTCAACATCAATGGACCCACCACAGAGTAAGATTATTGTTCATATCAGGCAGAACCATATTTAGTTTTAGTTTAGAGATACAGCGCGGACACAGGCCCAACACCCACTAGGGACAATTATTACATTTATCAAGCCAATTAACCTACAAACCTGTACGTCTTTAGAGTGTGGGAGGAAACCGAAGTTCTCGGAGAAAACGCACGCAGGTCACGGGGAGAACGTACAAACCCCGTAAAGCAGCACCCATGGTCGCTATCGAACCCGGGTCACCGGCGCTGCATTCGTTGTAAGGCAGCAACTCTACCGCTGCGCCACTGTGCCAATCTATTCTGAGTTCCAACAGCCATTAGCTGTAATTTCACATGTGATTTACTTTTCCTATCCAGTGAATTTAGTGACGATTGTGATCCTGTCCCGAGGAAAGTGCAGCCTTTCCACCTACACCGCTAACTAGCTACCTGGTGGCCATGGCAGTGGCAGATCTACTGACCATCATCAGTGACGTCATACTGTGGCGGGTAGACAAAAATGCTGGAGTAACTCAGCGGGTCAGGCAGCATCTATGGAGAGAAGGAATAGGCGACGTTTCGGGTCGAGACCCTTCTTCAGGCTGATGGCGGGTCAGTTATTAATATTGTTCTGGGACTTTCCTGGACATCACCCCCGTGTGCAATACGGTCAATGTGAGGCCAGTGGAACCAGAAACTGTTCTGTCTGGTTCACCGTCACTTTCACCTTTGATCGATCTGTCACCATTTGTTACCAGAAGCTGAAAACAAAATATTGCATCTGGAAAACTGCGGCTGTGGTTCTTAAAATGACGGGATTTCTGTCGTGCTGCACAAATGTTCCGATTTGAACCAGGCGTGGTGGTTGACAATGTACCCTGGGCCTGTTTGTGGAAATCGAGCATTTATACAGATCCGGTATGGGTGGAAAATGATTGACTTGCTACCGTTCTCATTGCTTCCGTTCGTGTTATTAATGTCGCTCAACTCTCTGACATTCCGGCACATTTTAGTGGTTTGTCGGATTCGTAAAGTTCGGAGGGGTCAGACAAAGCGGGAGAACCACAGTGACCCCGAGATCAGAATGAGGTCCACAATCTTACTCTTCATTATATCTGGCATTCATCATTGTGTGGTTACCGTCCTTCCTTTATTACACAAATAGCGGAGCTGATCCCGGTGATTACAACTATTCCGGATACATTTTTTCACATCGCGGAGCCATTCTGACGATATTAAGTAGCTGCACCAATATGTTTATTTATGGGATGTGTCTACATTTATAGAGCAGCTGATCAACGGAGTGAAATATCCGCTCACCTCAATGATTCAATTGATAAATAAACAACACAACTGAACAATTAGAATTGTCTTATTATTCGAAAACGTAGCAACAGGGAGAGTTATTGGGATCAGAACCACAAGCAGATATAGCTATTCACGAAGCCGGCCCATCTAACTGAGGCCGCCAATTATATGTGCAACTTCAGCTAATCTTACACGATTCCAGTTTATTCTCTCAATGTTCCAATTAATGCTCCACTTGACACCCTACTCCGATTCTACCGCTCACATCTGTTTCAGGCAGCGTCTGATCCGCACACTTTTAAAATATATGAAATATGACCAGCGGGAGCACCCAATCGGTGAACACAAACCCAAGGGGAACATGCAAACTCCATGCAGGCAGTGGAAGTCACTGGACCTGTGGGGCGGCAGCTCTACTAACTGCGGAAACATCATTACTGCATTGCCATCGAGTTGTGTACAGGCCACCTAACAGTAGTAGTGGAGTTGGGGATGGCATCAAACAGGAAATTCGAAATGCGTGCAACAAAGGTAAAACAGTTATAATGGGTGACTTCAATCTACATGTAGATTAGGTGAATCAAATTGGCAGGGGTGCCAAGGAAGATGATTTCTGGGAATGTATGCGGGATAGTTTTCTAAATCAACATGTAGAAGAACCAAGGAGTAGGCAGGCTATTCCACACTGGGTATTGAGTAATGAGGAAGGGTTAGTTAGTAGTCTTAAAGAAGGAACTGCAGATGCTGGAGAATCGAGGGGTACACAAAAAGCTGGAGGAAAACTCAGCGGGTGCAGCAGCATTAAGGAGCGAAGGAGATAGGCGACGTTTCGCGGGTCGAGACCCTTCTTCACACTGGTCAGGGATGAACCGTTGGCTGACAAGAGAAGTTATGGATAGAATTAAACTAAAAGAAAAGATGAATAACACAGCAAAGGGTAGCCGGAAGCCCGAGGATTGGGAAACTTTCATAGGGCAACAGAAGGAAACAAAACGGGCAATACGGGCTGAAAAGATGAAGTACGAAGGGAAGCTGGCCAGGAATAAAAAGAAGGACAGTAAAAGTTTATTTAGATATGATAAAGGAAAAAGAGTAGCAAAGTCAAATGTGGGTCTCTCGAAGGCAGAGACAGGTGAAATTATTATGGGGAACAATTAAATGGCAGAAGAGTTGAACAGGTACTTCGGATCTGTCTTCACTAAGGAATACACGAACAATCTCCCAGAAGTATTGGAGGACAGAGGATCTAAGCGGCTCTAGGAGCTGAAATATATTTTCATTAGGTCAGAAATAGTATTGGGTAGGCTAATGGGACTGAAGGACAATAAATCCCCTGGGCCTGATGGACTGCATCCCAGGGTCCTCAGGGAGGTGGCGCTAGAAATAGTGGACACATTGGTGATCATTTTCCAATGTTCAATAGATTCAGGATTAGTTCCTGTGGATTCGAGGATAGCTAATGTTACCCCACTTTTCAAGAAAGCAGCGGGAGAGAAAACGGGGAATTACAGACCAGTTAGCCTGACTTCGGTGGAGGGACAGATGCTGGTCAATTATTAAAGAGGTAAGAATGGGGCATTTGGATAGCAGTAAAAGGATTAGTCCAAGTCAGCAAGGATTTATGAAAGGAAAATCATGCTTGACTTATCTTCTGGAATTTTTTGAGGATGTAACAAGTAAAATGGCTGAAAGGAAGCCAGTGGATGTAGTGTATCTAGACTTTCAGAAAGCATTTGATAAGGTCCCGCACGGGAGACTGGTGACTAAAATTATAGCACATGGTATTGGGGCTAGGGAGTTGACATGGATAGAGAATTGGTTGGCAGACCGGAAGCAAAGAGTAGGAGTGAACGGGTCCTTTTCAGAATGGCAGGCAGTGGCTCGGTGTTGGGGCCGCAACTGTTTGCCATATATATTATTGATTTGGAAGAGCGAATTAGGAGCAACACTAGCAAGTTTGTGGATGACACAAAGCTGGGTGGCAGTGTTAACTGTGAAGAGGATGTTAGGAGGTTGCAGGGAGACCTGGAAAGGTTGAGTGAGTGGGCAGATGTGTGGCAGATGCAGTATAATATAGATAAATGTGAGGTTCTCCACTTTGGTGGCAAAAGCATGGGGGCAGATTATTATCTCAATGGGGTTAGGTTAGACCTATCATGTAACTTTCCGAGCAGCTGCGCAGTGAGACCTGGGTGTCCTTGTACATCGGTCACTGAAAGTTGGCGTGCAGGTACAGCAGGCAGTGAAGAAAGCTAATGGAATGTTGGCATAACAAGAGGATTTCAGTATAGGAGTAGAGAGGTTCTTCTGCAGTTGTATTGGGCTCTGGTAAGACCACATCTGGAGTATTGCGTACAGTTTTGTTCTCCTAATTTGTGGGAGGACATCCTTGTGATTGAGACAGTGCAGCGTAGGTTTACGAGATTGATCCCTGGGATGGCACGACTGTCATATGAGGAAAGATTGAAAAGACTAGGCTTGTATTCACTGGAGTATGGAAGGGTGAGGGGGGGATCTTGTAGAAACATATACAATTATAAAAGGGCTGGACAAGCTAGATGCAGGAAAAATGGTCGCAATGTTGAGCGAGTGCAGAACCAAGGGCCACAGTCTTAGAATAAAAGGAAGGCCATTTCACACTGAGGTGAGAAAAAACGTTGTCACCTAAAGAGTTGTGGAATTCCCTGCCACAGTGGGCAATGGAGGCCAAATCACTGGATGGATTTAAGAGAGAGTTAGATAGAACTCTAGGGGCTAGTGGAATCAAGGGATATGGGGAGAAGGCAAGCTCGGGTTATTGATTGGGGACAATCAGCCATGATCGCAATGAATGGTGGTGCTGGCTCGAAGGGCCCAATGGCCTCCTCCTGCACCTATTTTCTATGTTTCTATGTGTTCCACTTGTGAGGCCCCTTCCAATCCCCCACCCCCATGACTAGAGGAAGATGGTCCACCAGATTTGCAGCCGAGCGTGGCCAATAAGATAAGGGGCTGGAAAGCTGCGCTTTTTATTGATTTATTTATTGCCAGTGCTAGTGTCGAGTTATTGGCTTAAAACACTATTATTCTGAAATGGACGGCAAGGAAAATTACTGAAGGGTTGTTTAGAGACTACAGTGCGTTGTGACAGCATATGTAATAAAGGCCTATGACAGTGTCAAAAATATTATACACATCGCAGGGCTCTCACTTATTTTTTTTTTCTCTGATGTCAGCCGGGCAACCTCGGCAGCTTTTTAATTTGCCAAATGACAGTTTGGGTGGTCATTTAAGACGGCTTGCATGACGCGTGCGATAATGTGCTCGGACGAAGTGCGTAGTTACCAGTCGGAACTATGCTCAATGAATCATTCACATATTATTTTTTTTTTCTGCTTACAATAAAGTCAAAAATTGAAAAAAACATTTCACTTAAACTCAAGAATATTTGTATACCACAATGACATGCAGCAAAATTATAATTACAATATCTCAAACTCGTTTTACACGTTGCAATGGCATGCAATTTCTATTATTTCTTTCACACTGCCAACACTTCAACTCCCCTTCCCATTCTGAATCCGACCTTTCTGCCCTGGGCCTCCTCCATGGCCATAGTGAGGCCCACCGCATATTGGAGGAGCAGCACCTCATATTTGCTTGAGTAGTTGGAACCCCAGAGGTATGAACAATGGCATATCTAATTTCAGGTAGTCTTTGCTTTCTCCATCCTTCCCCTGCCATTCCTAGCTCTCCCACAGCCTATTGCCTCCGCCTCTTCCTTACTTTTTCGTGCCCTCCCCCCCCCCCCCACCCCGACGTCAATCTGAAGAAGGGTCTTGACCCGTTGTGTCATCTATTCTTTCCTTCGCTCCATAGCTGCTGCCTTACCGCCGATTTTCTCCAGCGTTTTTTGTCTAATCGGGATCCCACCACTGGCCACATCTTTTTTTTTTTTCCCAAAGTCATCAATATTTTGGGGTCCTCCCCTGTTGCCTTTTTTTCGCAGAGACCGCTCCTCTGTAACTCCCTGGTCATTCGTCCCTTCCCACCCAAACCCCCACCCGCCCCCTCACCTGGCTCTTTCCCTTGCAAACCGCAGGAAATGCTACACTTGTCGGTCTGCCTCCCCTTAACTCCATTAAAGGACCCAAGCAGTCTTTCCATGTGCGACAGAGGCTCACCTGCACCTTCTCCAACCTCATCTATTGCATCCACTGCTCTAGGTGTCAGCTGGCTCTACATGGGTAGAGACCAAGCATAGGCTTGGCGGTTCTCTTCGCCCAACACCTCCGCTCGGTCCGCAACAACCAACCTGATGTTCCGGTGGCTCAGCACTTCAACTCCCCCTACCATTCCGAATCGACCTTTCAGCCCTGGGCAGAAAGGCCAGAGTGAGGCCGACCGTAAATTGGAGGAGGAGCACCTCAAATTTCGCTTGGGCAGTTTACACCACAGCTGTATGAACATTGACTTCTTCAATAATCCCAGTTTTCTCCTCCCCTTCCAGATCTCCCTCAGCCCAATGTTTCTTTCAGCTTCCCAAGCACCTTCTCCCGATTACTAGCCATTCCATTAACTTCCACCCCCTGACGTTCTTGAACTGCAGGCACCTTTGCTGGTGTCTAACAACACTGTGAATGACTGAGGGCAAAACAGTTCATCAACTACTCTGCCATTTATTTATGACCCATTATCACTTCTCGCATTATTTTCCAGTGGTATAACGTCCACTTCTGCCTCTTTCTTATTCTTAACATAACTGAAGAAACTATTCAGTTTGCTATTGTCTTTCATATTCTCTTTCGAGATTATCCCCCAGCTAGAATTTTACAATTTAATCTTTTCTCTCGTATTGTCTTTTTAGTTACATTCTGTTGTTCTTTAAAAAGTCTTCCCATTAATCTTTGCAATGTTTTACGACTTCTCTTTTAATTTTATAATGTCCTTTACTGTTATTGTCACCACGGGCGCCTCTTTCTCGCCCTGGAACCTTTCTTTCACTTTGGAATTAACAGGTCCTGCATCTTCCAAATTATTCCTGGGATGGCAGGACTTCCATATGAAGAAAGACTGGACAGACCCGGCTTGTACTCGCTGGAATTTAGGAGATTGAGGGGGAGATCAAAAATGAAGTAAATGATTAAGTATGTATAGAGACTTACAATATTCAGTTTTGTGTGTGTGTAATTTTTTGGTTGACAGGCTAGATGCAGGAAGATTGTTCCCGATGTTCAGGAACTCCAGAACAAGGGGTCACAGTTTAAGGATAAAGGGCGAAAGTCTTTATAGGACCGAGATGAGAAGATCTTATTTTCAACAGAGAGTGGTGAGTCTGTGGAATTCTCTGCCACAGAAGGTAGTTGAGGCCATTTCATTGGCTATATTTAAGAGGGAGTTAGATGTGGCCCTTGGGCTAAAGGGATCAGGGGGTTATGGAGAGAAGGCAGGTACAGGATACTGAGTCGGATGATCAGCCATGATCATATTGAATGCGGTGCAGGCTCGAAAGGCCGCAATGTCCTACTCCTACACCTATTTTCTTTGATTCTATGATTCTATGATTTTGCAGAAATCCCTGCCATTGCTGTTCCCATCGTCATCCCTGCTAGGGTCCCTTTCCAGTCAACTTTGGCCAGCTCCTCCCTTAATGCCTTTGTAGTCCCTGCCCCATTGCTCAGCTACAATAACCGTCACCTCCGATTTCTCCTTCTCTCTGTCTCAAAATCAATTAATCAATTCAATATTTATTCCATGTAATTTGAACCTCAGTGAGGCTCAAACGAAACTCCGGTTCTACAGCCACACAAACACAACAATTCCTACAAGACACACAAACAATTCAATTCACACAAACATCCTTCACAGTGGATCTCCTCCTCCCTGTGATGGAAGGCAATGTATTTTCTCTCTCTCAAATTGCAGATTACAATTTATCATGTTGCGTTCGCTACCTCCTAGTGGTTTCCTTTACCTTGAGGTCCCTTATCAAATCCAGTTCATTACATAATACTAAATCCAGAATTGCCTTTTCTCTGGTAGGCTCAACCACAAGCTGCTCTAAGAATCCATCTCGGAGCCACACTGCAAATTCTCTTTCAGGGACTCCAGTACCAACCTGGAAATTGCAGTCTACCTGCTATTGAAATTCCCCATGATCACTGTAGCATTCCTTTCTTGTCAATAGTACCTCCTGATGTAACTTGTATCCTATAATCCTGGATACTGTTTTATGGGCTTCTAAGAAACTGCCATAGAGGGTCGTTCTACCCTTACAATTTCTCAACTCTATACACAATGGGACTATACACCTTCTTGACCCTATGTCACCCCTCGCTAAGGACTGAATATTCATTCCTTACCAACAGTGATATCCCACCCCTTTCTGCCCCACCTGTCTGTCTTTCCATTCTGACGAATAACCTTGAAGATTCTGCTTAACCACCTCTGAACAACTTGCAGCCACGTCTCTGTAATTCCCATAACATCATGCCTACCAATTTCTAGCTGTGTCATAGGTTGATCCACTTTGGGTTTCTTACCTTTTACTGCGCGCATTCAAATTCAAAAAAATTAATTTGGCATTCCTCCTCCCCTCTCACAATGGTCCCGATTTTACATGGCTTTACTCTCTTGTTCCTCATATCCCCAATGCCCAGGGACGGATTTATATGAAGAGAGGCCCTAAGCTGTTCCACTTGTGAGGCCCCTTCCAATCCCCCACCCCCATGACTAGAGGAAGATGGTCCACCAGATTTGCAGCCAAGCGTGGCAATTAAAGATAAGGAGCTGGAAAGCTGCGCTTTTTATTGATTTATTTATTGCCAGTGCTAGTGTCGAGTTATTGGCTTAAAACACTATTATTCTGAAACGGACGGCAAGGAAAATTACTGAAGGCTTGTTTAGAGACTACAGTGCGTTGTGACAGCATATGTAATAAAGGCCTATGACAGTGTCAAAAATATTATACACATCGGAGGGCTCTCATTTATTTTTTTTCTCTGATGTCAGCCGGGCAACCTCGGCAGCTTTTTAATTTGCCAAATGACAGTTTGGGTGGTCATTTAAGACGGCTTGGCATGACGCGTGCGATAATGTGCTCGGGACGAAGTGCGTGGTTACCAGTCGGAACTATGCTCAATGAATCATTCACATATTATTTCTGCTTCCAATAAAGTCAAAAACTAAACATATTCACTAATCAAGACATTATGTATACCACAATGACACGCACAAAATTATAATACAATACTCTATCTAACCGTTTTTACCACGTTGCAATGCATGCAATTTCTATTATCTTCTTTCCACTTGCAAAACAAAAATGTGGTTGGTTTATTCAGGTAATGATCTACCTCGTGAGACCAGGGACAGGCTTTCGGATCGCTTCGCACTAACACCTCCACTCAGTTCGCAATAACCAACCTGAAACTCCCGGTGGCTCAACACTCAACTTCCCTCTCATTCTGAATCCGACCTTTCTTTCTGCCCATGGGCCACCTACCATGGCCAGAGAGAGGAGCCCACCGCATATTGGAGGAGCAGCAACCTCATATTTGCTTGGTCATTTGAAACCCAGCGTAAGAAAACATTGGCATATCTAATGCAGGTAATCCTGCTTTCTCCATCCTTCCCCTCCCATTCCTAGCTCTCGCCACAGCCTATTGCCTCCGTCTCCTTCGTTATAAACTTCTCACAGACCAATAACTTCAGGTCAAGCTCGAACCCTGTACTTTGTCTCTGTGAGCAGCACCTCTGCAAAGATGTTTATGGTAATCATAAAAGCTCCCCTTTCCTTCGATAGAACTTCAATATGAACCCCTATTTTAAACCAGGTAATCCATGAGCATTCGAAGGGATTCTTACAAATTTCCTAATTGCCTGACAATTGTTCCATCGTTCTTTGTTCAAAAAACATACGTTTCTTAAATATACCGAACCTCTGCAAAAAAACGACTATATAAAATGCGAGTTTTCCATAACACGTCTAAAACCGAATTAAAGTTTCTAAAACTACACACATGTTCCATTCCACAAATCTTTATATAATTCCATATAATTTCGCGTATGCTTTATCTGTATTAACCCATGTGCTTCTGATCCAGCTAGCCCACTGAGATGTGGCATTGAACGTGTACCTCAGCGAAGGTAAATTTGCAATACAAATGTAAGATCCACAATCCTTTTAAAGTATCACATATTTTCCTTTCAGTTAAATACATTTGAAATCTTAGAATGTTGTAATACAATATTTTTCTATACGAGACTATGACTAAGTGACGCAATCCCTGTCTCTTATATTTCAAGTAGGCACTTGGACCTGGTGTGGCTTCATTCACACTGCCCTCTGAGAATTGGTCCGTTGGCAGTAGAAGAGACGTTGATTGGGTGGGGCGTAGGCCAAGGATACCAGGGCGATGAACCGATTTTATCTGGAAGCAAAGGGAGAATAAAGATAATGAGCGGGTGGAAATGAGGAGAAACAGCAATGGCGTGGGACCACACACCGGGTCACAGGAAGGCGGGACTCTACTCTTCCAACGCCCCGTGCCACTCCGACCATGGAACATAGAAGTTGACATGAGATAGCGTAAATAAAGACATTGTTTCCCAAACACGAGAGGTGAATTAAAACACATCAGTCACAGTAGCTGAACATAGCACATGGAACATACAGGAGGAGGCACTTCAGCCAACAGTGGCCATGCTGAACATGACGCCGTTAAGCCAACCTCTGGGGCTGCGCGGATGAATCCCCACACGGGCCCTCCGTTCTCTGCATATCCACGTGCCTCTCTAAACGTTTCAACGATACTACCTTTTTAATTCAGACGGAGCCAATGTTATGGACCGAGCTGTCAGAGAAGCTACAGAAGCGCATACAATTATGACAAACACAATTGGACAAATATATGAAAATGAATTTGGAGGGATATGGGGCAAATGCAGGCATATGGAAATAACCAGTAAGGCAGAATGGGATTCTGTATTCGCTACTATCCAGGACAAGCGTGTTCCAGACGGTCACCGCCCATACCTTCGTGTAAAACAACTTGCCCCGCACATCTCCCTTGAATTTCCATCCGCATCACTAAAGCCATGTCCTGTGCGTTTTGCACGAAATGTACAGCAAAGTCTCTCCGCCCATACGAAACTCACTGTTTCCCACGTAGTGTGATTTCCAAGCAGTAGGGGGGGGGTTTTTTTTAATCTAATCGGTTTTCAACTGCTGCTAAATTTCTTCACATCACTCTATCACGAAAAATGCGTCCAAATCAGCAAAACCGCTCGTTAGAATCTTCTACAGCATCCATCTCTGCATCACAGAAACCTGCCATTCCTTCTCCTGTACATGACGACCAAGTTGACAACCATTTGCCGGCAATTGGCGCATATTGGGAATTACAGACCAGTTAGTCTAACATCGGTAGTGGGGTAAACTGCTAGAGTTCATTTATTAAAGATGGGATAGCAGCGCATTTGGAAAGTGGTGAAATCATTGGACAAAGTCAGCATGGATTTACGAAAGGTAAATCATGTCTGACGAATCTTGTTGAATTTTTTGAGGATGTCACTAGTAGAGTGGATAAGGGAGAAGCAGTGGATGTGTTATATCTGGACTTTCAGAAGGCTTTCGACAAGGTCCCACACAAGAGATTAGTATACAACGTAAAAAGCACTAATAAAGCACACGGTATTGTCGGTTCAGTATTGATGTGGATAGAGAACTGGCTGGAAGAACAGGAAGCAAAGAGTAGTGGTTAAACGGGTCCTTTTCAGGATGGCAGGCAGTGACCATTGGGGTGCCGCAAGGCTCAGTGCTTGACCCCAGCTATTTACAAAATATATATTAATAATTTGGACGAGGGAATTAAATACAAACATCCCGAAGTTTGCGGATGACACGAAGCTGGGCGCAGTGTTAGCTGTGAGGAGGATTCTAGGAGGCTGCAAGGTGACTTGGGTAGGTTGGGTGAGTGGGCCAAGTGCATGGGCAGATGCAGTATAATTGTGGATAAATGTGAGGTTTATCCCACTTTGGTGGCAAAATAAAAGGAAGTAGAACTATTATTTTGAATGGTGATCCGATTAGGAAAAGGGGAGATGCAACGAGACCTGGGTGTCATAGTACACCAGTCATTGAAAGTAGGCGTGCAGGTGCAGCAGGCTGTGAAGAAAGCGAATGGCATTCATAGCAAACGGATGTGAGTACAAGAACAGGGAGGTTCTACTGCAGTTGTAGAGGGTCATGGTGAGGCCACACCTGGACTATTGCGTACAGTTTTGGTTTCCTAATCTGAGGAAAGTCATTCTTGCCAGAGAGGGAGTACAGAGAAGGTTCACCAGACGGATTCCCTGGATGGTAGGACTTCCATATGAAGAAAGACTTGGATAGACTCGGCATGTACTCGCTGGAATTTAGAAGATTGAGGGGGGATCTCGTAGAGACTTACAACATTCTTAAGGGGTTGGACAGGCTACATGCAGGAAGCTTGTTCCCGATGTTGGGAAGTCCAGAACAAGGGTTCACAGTTTAAGGATAAGTGGTAAGTCTTTTAGGATCGGGATGAGAAAATCATTTTTCACACAGAGAGTGGGGAATCTGTGGAATGCTCTGCCACAGAAGGTAGTTGAGGCCAGTTCATTGGCTAATATTTTAAGAGGGAGTCAGAAGTGGCCCTTGTGGCTAAAGGGATCAGGGGTATGGAGAGAAGGCAGAGGCACAGGATAACTGATTTGGATGATCAGCCATGATAATATTGAAAGGCGTACAGGCTCGAAGGGCCGAATGGCCCCACTCCTGCACCTATTTTCTATGTTTCTATGTTTCTATATCCCTCTAAATCTTTCATATCTATACATCGATCCAAACCTATTTGAAAGCCATTATTGCATCCGATTGTGCAACTTCCCCCTGGGAAGTCATTCCGGTACTGAGTGAAAATGTTACGTCGCACACGGTAACCTCATCCAAAATCTTTTCCTGTCAATAGACACATAGACTATAGACAAGATGTGCAGTAGGCCATTTCGCCCTTCGAGACAGCACCGCCATTCAATCTGATTATGGCTGATCATCCAAACCAATCAGTACCCCAACCCCGATCCTAGCCTTCGCCCCATATCCCTTGACTCCGCTATCGTTAATAGCCCTATCAACTCTTGCCTCCCCTCTGGCAAAGCATCTAGATAACCTGCCTCACTGCCCTCTGAGCAGAGAATTCCACCAGACTCACAACTCTGTGAGAAAAAGTGTTCGGGTCGTTCCCCCATTCTAAAGGGCTTACCCCTTATTCCTTAAACTGTGGCCCCTGGTACTGGACTCCCCCAACATCGGGAACATGCTTCCTGCCTCGAGCGGTGTTCCAAACCCGTAATAATCTTATAAGTTTCAATAAGATCCCCTCTCATGCTTCTAAACCCATAGTGAACAACCCCAGCGCTCCACTCTCTAAGCATCTGACAGTCCCGCCATTCCTGTAATTAAGCTACACTCCCTCAACACGCCAGAATGTCCTTCCTCAAGTTAGGGAACCGAAACTGCACACAAAGCTGCAGGTGTGGTCTCACTATGGCTCTGTACAACTGCAGAAGGACCTCTTTGCTCCTATACGCTCGACTCCTCTTGTTATAAAGGCCCATTCCGTTTCTTCACTGCCCTGCTGTACCTGCTGTACCTGCTTGCTTACTTTCATAGACTGATGAACAAGGACCCCAGATCCCATTGTACTTCCCCCCTTTCCCCAACTTGACGCCATTTAGATAGAGCATCTGCCTTCCTGTTTATGCTACCAAAGTGGATAACCTCACATTAATCCACATTAAACCTGTTCTGCATGCCATCTGCCCACTCCCCAACCACGCAAGTCTCTCCTGAAGATCATAGCAATCCTCCTCACATTTCACACTGCCACCCAGTTATTTGCGTCAACTGCAAATTTGCTAATGTTACTTTGAATCCCTTCAACCAAATCATGGATATATATTGTAAATACTGCGGTCCCCAAGCACCGACCCTTGTGGTAACCCCACTAGATCACTGGCCTGCGATTTCTGAAAAGGGACCCTTTAAATCCCCACGCGTTGTTTCTGTGTGCCAACCAATTTTCTATTCATGTCAGCACTCTATCCCCATACAAATGTGCCCTAATTTTGCCCACTTAATCTCCTATGTGGACCAGTTAACAAATGCTTTCTGACGTCCAGTACCTATATCCACTGGCTCTCTCAGCCTTGTCCCTTTTTCCTAGTTACAACTTCAAAAATTTTCCAGAAGATTATCAAGCATGATATCCCCTTCGTAAATCCATGCTGACTCGGAATCGATCCAGGTTTACTGCTATCCAAAATGTGCGGCAATTTCTTCTTTTATAATAGATTCCAGCATCTTCCCCACCACACCGATGTCAGGCTAACTGTCAGCTTGTGCCTAAATACTCGAATCGCTTTTGAAACCACCACTCATGGAAAAAAAATTGTGAACGTACATTTCATCCACATTTCCTCGTGTTTCTTGCATATCTCAATGAGGTCACCCCGCAGACTCCTCCGCTCTGAAGAAGGAAAAAAAACCCTCACTTTTAATCGAACCTGTTGCCTATAATTGTAAGTCACAAAGACCATCTAAGCTTGTGAATCTCTTCTGCAACTTAATGACATAACTCATCTCATTTTCGTGCGCAGCTAATAGTAACTTTCGCCCGTCGCAGTCAACCTGACTTTCACTCAATATCAGTGAAATTCGCGAGTAGGAAGGACACTATCATAGATATCAGACTCGCATGCCCAGGTGATTGTTTTCTTGACTTCGGCCTATTGCCCCCCCTCCCCCGACACCCACAAAGGCGATCTGTAATCACCAGAAATCAGTTTCCCCTCATTTACACAAAAACCGCAAAAATATTTTAACTGTTTAGGTTGTCTATGTCTAGCCTTAAAACCATCTCTTTCTCCAATGTAAAACAGAACTAGCTCTATCAGTAACCGTCCAAGGTTATCCCCCAGTCCTTTACCGTCTGGCATCCCTTCAAGAGCTTTACGAACCACATTACAGTACGATGTGGGAATATGACACTAATATTGTAGCTGGGATCTGCCCTACTTGTTGCTGTATTTCCACCCATCTCTCTGGATGATAGGTATTACTCGCGTTACGGAGAGTCTGGACTTCTGCTACTTACAAACAGAGATATACGGTGCCACGGACCTTTAACTAGGATGAGACAAGTGATACAGCAACAGAGAGATTTCACAGCGGCCAGGGCTAAATGTTGTCCCGTATAGTCCTGCCCGAAGTGTGCGTGGCGGAAGCTGTCTGAGAGGAAAAGAAGGATAGCAAATCATTGCTGCCATACATTCACAATAACAGGCGGTTTGTCTAAACATCGAGTTGGTATTGACTCGCGTCGACAAACATGCCCGAAAACAGTCCACTTGGCCCAACAGGGTCCAAGCCTTCCCTGACCTGGTTACAAAATGTTACCTGCACGATACCTCTCTGAAAGGAATCTGAATATACATTTCCTAACCATGCACCTGCCCAAATATGTATTAAATCTTGTACTTGTGCCTGCGCCGGCGATTTCTCATCTGGCAGCCGCTCAGCACGTCCACCCTCTAGTGTAGGAAATAAGTTGCCCATTAGGTTTTTATATTAAATGTGTAAGAAGGGCATGCATATGCTGGTTTCAAACGAATTATAGACACTAAAAGCTGGAAGTGACGTCGGCGGGTCAGACAGCATCACTGAAAAAAGGAATAGAGACACTCAGACAAGCGCCAGAAGAAAAGGACACGAGATAAACAGACTGTGATGGAGAATACAATGGAACAAATGGACAACATATTATGCAAAAAAGTAACGATGGATAAAGGAAACAAGCCATTGTTAGGTGTTTTTTTTTTTTGTGAGATCGAGTACAGAATATGAGAGTCAACAACCAACTTTGAACCTGCACGACGTGGTGTGGATGGATGGAGAGAGATTGGATGCAGGGGGTTACTTGAAGTTAAGAGAAATCAATATTCATACCCAATTGGGCCTGCAAGATGCCCAACGCGAAATCAGAGATTTGTTCCTCCAATTTGCGTTTGGCTATCACTTTGCACTGTGAGGTCTAGGACAGAAAGGTCATGTTTGGGAATGAAAAGGGGATTTAAGTGTTTTCAACGCGGGATACAAGTAAGGTCCAGCCGGACTGAACGAAGGAGTTCAGCGAAACGATCGCAGAGAGCCTGCGCTAAGCGTCTCACCACCGATATATAACGGTTCCACCACCTGGAACAGCAGATACAGTGTATGGGTTTAGTGGAAAGTGCAAGTAACCTCTGCCGTCGCTGAAAAGGCTGTCGGTTTTTGTTTATTTTCCCCCCCCCCCCCCCCGAGACGGCTTCCAGCGAGGAGGAGTAGTTATAAGGGGTTCGCATCTCCTACATTGCCAGGTATAAAGGTACCTTAGGGTGGGGGGGGGGGGGGGGGGGGGGGGGGGGGGGGGGGGGGGGGGGGGGGGGGGGGGGGGGGTGGGGGGGGGGGTGGGGGGGGGGGGGGG
>JAVHYY010000878.1:0-44091 GCA_035221665.1 Okamejei kenojei | reverse complement strand
AAAAGAGAGATAATAGAATGAAAGAAAAAGATAGAATATAGCAAGAGATAGAGAAAAAAAATAATAGATAACTTTATAGAGAGAAGAAAAAAGAGAAGATATATAGGAAAGAGAGAGATAGGAAAGAGAGATATGAAAAAATATATAGATGAAAGAAAATTAGGAGAGAAAGATGGAAGAAAAATAGAGATAGAGAGAGAGAGAAGAAAAGAGATATTGAGGAATATATAGATAGATATGAAAGAGAGAGATATATATGGAAAGATATATAGATATAATGGCAGAGAGTGATAGGAGAGATAGGGAATATATAGAGAGAGAGGAAGAGAGAGATAGATAGAGAGAGAAAGATATGGGTAAGAGAGATAGATATAAAATAAGATAATAGAAGATATATTTACAAAGAGAGATATGGGAAAAAAAAATATAGAGATAGGAAAGAAGAAGAGAGATATAATGAGAGATATGATGAAAGATAGATAGAGAGATATAGATGAAAATATATGATAGATATAGCAGAGATAGAGAGAGAGAGTAGAGGAAAGGAGAGAGATAGATATAGGAAAATATAAGAGAAGAGTAAAATAAGAGAGAGAGAGATGAAATAGAAGAATAGAGAGGAAATGATAGAGAGATAGAAGAAGAAGCTGAGAAATGATATAGATAAGATAAGAAAATAAAGAGATAAGAGAGATAAGAAAATATATATAGAGAGAATAGAGAGAGATGAATAAGGACAATAATAGATGGAAAAAATATATATATATTAAAAAAGAGGGAGAAGATGACCTAAAAAGATGAGAGAGAGAGAAACTAATAGAGAGGAAAATAGATAGAGAGAGAAATAGAGAAATATATAGGAAATTATAGATAGAAGAATAGATAGAGATAGATATATGAAAATAGAGTATTGAAATAGATAAAGAGGATAGATAGGAAATTTTAATATATATAGAGAGATATTAGAGAGATAATGAAAACAATATCGAAGAAGATATAGTAAAGAATAGAGAGATAGAGAATGAAAGAGATATATAGTAAAATATATTGTATGACTAGAGAGATATAGATTAAAAATATAGATAGAGATAGAATATATGAGAGAGGAAAATATAGATATATGAAATAAATAGTAATATATATGGAAAAGAGATAACGATAGAGGTAAAAGGGAATCGATAAGACTATATATATATATAGGAAAAGTATAATAATAATAAGAGAGAGAGATAGGAATATATAGATTAAGATTATGATGGAACTAGAGAGAGAGATCGGATGGAGATATAAAGCGATATAAGAAATAGCGAGATAGAAGAAGAAAAGAAAAAGATATAAGAGACAGCAAGAACATTAGATAGATAGATCTATAGATAATAGAGATATGATATAGAATAATATATATGTGAATAAGATATAGAGATATGAAAACAATAACAAGATAGAGCTAGAGATATATAGAAAGATAGAGAGATATGAAAATAGAAGAGATAAATGAGATATAGAGATGAAAATCTAGTATAGTTCATAAGATAGATAGATATGGAAAAATATAGTATAGACGAAAAGATTTATCGAGAGATAGGATAGGACACGAGAGAGATAGAGGGAAGCTATCGCTATCTAGAGATAGATATATAGGAAAACGATAGATAGATAGAGATAATACGAGGAAAGATATAGATAGAAACAAGAAAATTATCAGATTAGGGAGGGGATTTATGAATGAGTGAGAAGGTGAAACTGAGGTGAGGATATGTCACCCGCGCTCTCTTCACTCTCCCTGAACTTGGACTGGGTCGCCGCGTAAATAAATGTGTTGGAGCAGCAGCTGAGATCACTCAGCAAAACCCCGACGTTGTTCAAGATCCACTGAGAATCATTCAGATCATTTCCAACTCCTGTGATCTGATAATAGACGAAGTTTACAACCAGCGTCAGCCACAGGAGGATGAAGCTGCCGGAGATGGTGAAGAGTAAAACCACAGACCTCCTCCTGCTCTCCATCTCCGGGTCACTGCGGTTCCCCCCCTTGCTCTCACCCCTCAGCCCCTTCCGGACCCGACTGGCCACTAAAATGTGGCGGACTGTCAGAGCGTTGAGCAGCAGGATTACAGCGAAAGGGAGAGCGGAGTTAAAACCGTGTCGATCCCAGTCAAATGCCACCCACCCGGGGTCAGTGTAAACACTGGCCACCAGCCCCACAGCCCCACGGGACATTGTCGATGATTCTACCCGGGTTCATACAGAAGTAGCGGGGAAGGTTTTGTAGACAGACCAGGACGCCGCTGTTGCCAAACCACAGCCGCAGTTTTTTCCCCGGTGCAATATTTAGTTTTTCAGCTTCTGGCAACAAATGGCGACACAAGCGATCAAAGGTGAAAAAGTGACGGTGAACCAGACAGAACAGCGTGTGGCTGCAGACACCAGTACAAGGATAGAATAACACTACACACAGGGTAGAGGGACAGGAAACTCCAGAAAAAGTAATGATGTCGGAGCCGATACAAGATGACCTCGGTGATGAGGACCAGTAGATCGGCCGCTGCCATGGCCACCAGGTAGCGAGTGGTGCAGGTGGAGAGGCCGCACTTTCCCCGGGACAGGATCACAATCGCCACCAAATTCACTGCGGGCGGAAAGACAAGGGAACGGACACTGGGCATTTACACAACACGGTCTCCGGGGCTGACTAAAAAACACCGGCCCGACTTTTCAGCAGGAGATCGGAGTGTTGGAGTCGGTGCGCGCTGCTGCAAGTTTAACGATGGTCAGAGCCGCTCCGACTGTGCCCGACCCGCCTGCCTGCCTGCCTGCTTCAGGGGGCAGAGATAAGGCGACGGGTGGGTGGGGTAAAGGGCGGGGAGGGAGGGAACGAGCACCACCCAGCCCGCTACAATAGGGCGCAATAGTCACAGATACATAGAAACATAGAAATTAGGTGCAGGAGCGAGGCCATTCGGCCCTTCGAGCCTGCACCGCCATTCAAAATATGATCATGGCTGATCATCCAACTCAGTATCCTGTACCTGCCTTCGTTCTCCATACCCCTGATCCCTTCAACACAAGGGCCACATCCAACTCCCAACCCCTCTTAAATATGGCCAACGGACTGGCCTCAACTACCTTCTGTGGCAGAGAATTCCACAGACTCACCACTCTCTGTGGAAAAATGATTTTCTCATCTCCGTCCTAAAAGACACTTCCCCCCTTAATCCTTAAACTGTGACCCCCTTGTTCTGGACTTCCCCAACATCGGGAAACAATTCTTCCTGCATCTAGCCTGTCCAAACCCCTTAAGAATTTTGTAAGTCTCTATGAGATCCCCCCTTCAATCTTCTAAATTCCAGCGAGTACAAGCCGAGAAGAGAGTCTATCCAGTCTTTCTTCATATGGAAGTCCTGACGTCCCGGGAATCAGTCTGGTGAACTGCTCTGTACTCCCTCTAATGGCAAGAATAAGAAAGAAAGAAATAAAAGAAAAGAAATGTCTTTCCTCAGATTAGGAGACCAGAAACTGTACGCAATACACCAGGTGTGGCCTCACCAAGACCCTGTACAAACTGTCCTTTCTATAGTGAATCCTTGCTGCTGCTCACAGTCTCAGACTTAACCGTGAGCGGCCGGCCCCCCGCGTGTAACCAGGGCTCTGGGAACTCGGCATCTGATGGGGACGAGGAGGGAGGCTTCCAGAGGGAAGGCAGGGACAACATGGAATCCGGCAGCAGAGTGGCCCCGTTAATGGATTCATTCCACAGTGAGTTCAGTTCAGTAACAACACACACACACACACACACACACACGCCGGTAGATCCGCGGCCACTGGTCCAGGAGATGGATCCAATTATTGACCAACAGGCGGTGGGTGGAATCCGACTGTGACAGACAGACTCCACAGTGAGTGAGTGAGTGAGTGAGTGAGTGAGACACAGTGTCCACAGGAGCGGCTGTTCACTCTGATCAATAACTCACACACAGTAACTTCACAATGTGACCCCTCTGTCCCAGTCACACCGTCCCGGAGAGCTGCCTGCCCGCCTGCCCGCCTGTCCCGAGCACTGGGACAACTCTGGGCAAGGTGGCACTGAAGGCAAGAACCACATTCTAGTGGCTCCCTCCCTCCCGGCGGCAGCAGCAGCAGCAGCAGCAGTGAGAGAAAAAGCGGCTTCGTTTCAGCTGTCTGACAATAAGGCCAATCACAGCAGCGCGTTAATTCACAAATATGTCACTGAGGGGATTGATATTCTTCACATATTCTTGTACAAGGATCATCAGTTGGGAACGTGTAACATGATGAGAATCAGGTCAACGCCAGTGAAACACACGGATGGAGATATAAAACTTGAATTGTTCTGCTCACTTACCGGGGACTCCAACGGCAGCAATGATCGCGTACAGGATTTTCTCCACACGCCAATATTCATAAAAATGCTGCCCCATGTTCTCTGCCCAGCGACGTGTCCCCGTCAGCTACCGGTAATGTCTCGGAATGAAATGCTGGGACAGACACAACATTCCTGGAGATTTTTATACCATTTTCCGTCTCCACCGGGACAGTGAAGTTTCAAACACAGTTTAAAAATAGAGATTCAGAAAAGATTCACAAACAGATGACATCAGCCGAGTGAAATCCCTGCTGAGACAGACAGGCTGTGGTTTATCAGGGAATTGATTGAGAAACTCCAAAGACTGGGAATTGTGGCGATAGATACTGAGGATGGAAATTGGGAGCGGCGGCATTGTTCCAGCAAAGGGGATATTGTTTCAAACTCCCATCAGATCCAACTCTCCACCTCATGTTGTTTGTCTGAGTTTCCTTCAATCCGTTTCACTCAGCAAGGAAGGCAATGCCAAAATTCCAGGGCCCTCTCAGGGCTTCTGGTGCCCAGTTTGAAGGTGGACTGGACTGGGCGACCTTTGTCCACAGGTTGAGGAATTAGTTCAATGGATCACCTCGGACTTAAAATGCCCCCCCCCCCCCCCCCCCACGCTGCTTCACCCCTCAATATGATCGCGGCTTCACTGACTGTGACCCCAACCCCACACTCCCGCTGCTGACCCCGGGAACCATTCACTCCTGCTTGCCTGGAATAGATCTGACTACACACGGGACAATCACATTCTCTGCCTTCCTTCATCACCTCTGAGGCGGCACGACCACAGACTCACCACACTCAGAGAACAGAAACATTGCCGCCTCAGAATTGTCCTAAACCGAAATAAAACGGCGAATGATGCAGCACCTCTCCCTCCTCTCTTTTCTCTCTCCCTCCATCCTTACTGATGTCACTCTCTCCGAACTGTACTACTCTCTCTCCTACGCTCTCTATTTCCCCCTCTGGTCTGCTCTCTCTCCGTCCACTGGTGGAGTTACTGATGGAGGGACTGAAATGGGGCAGAACTGACGCAGTGACACACTGATGGAGGGACACACTGTGGTGGTACTGATGGAGGGACACACTGTGGTGGTACTGATGGAGGGACACACTGTGGTGGTACTGATGAGGACACACTGGGTCACACACTGTGGTGGTACTGATGGAGGGACACACTGTGGTACTGATGGCTGGGAACACACTGTGGTGGGAACTGATGGAGGGACACACTGTGGTGGTACTGATGGCGGGGACACACTGTGTGGTTGGTACTGATGGAGGGACACACTGTGGTGGTACTGATGGAGGGTTCACACACACTGATGGAGGGACACACTGTGAGGCAGTACTGATGGAGGGACACACTGTGGTGGTACTGATGGAGGGACACACTGTGGTGGTACTGATGGAGGGACACACTGTGGTGGTACTGATGGAGGGACACACTGTGGGTAGATCTGATGGAGGGACACACTGTGGTGGGACTGATGGAGGGACACACACTGTGTGGGTATCTGATGGAGGGAACAACACTGGTGGTGGGACTGATGGAGTGGGGACACACTGTGGGTAGATCTGATGGAGGGACACACTGTGGTGGTACTGATGGAGGGACACACTGTGGGTACTGATGGAGACAGATGTGGTGGTATAGAGGTGACACACTGTGGGTAGATCTGATGGAGTGACACACTGTGGGTAGATCTGATGGAGTGACACACTGTGGGTAGATCTGATGGAGGGACATAATCTGGGGTAGTACTGATTGTGACCGATGTTCATATCGTTTCAAGGATTCTTATCCTTATCTGTGATTGAAGATAGGGGTTCAGGAGATAATAGACACGCACTCACGAGCTCTCCCCGAGACATTCAATGCCGTCGGAAGTGAAATCTTCCAAACACAGTCTCTTGATTAATAGTTTCTTTATTGTAGTGATAATACGGTGAGATATTCATCCAAACTTCTTCTAGTAAATAGTAAGATTAAATGCGAACTTACCAGTTTGAAGTTTGATCTTTATTTTATGAGGAGTTACGATGAGGGATTACGTGAAGACCCCGCCAGCACGCATGCGCGTCATTCTTCAAAGCAGTGGTGTGAAATCACAGATACCAGAGTAGACTAATATAGTAAGATAAGAGAGAACTTCCATACCAGTTGAACTTTATAATAGAGGGTTTTGGGAGCGGAGGGCACGTAATCCCTCATCGTAACTCCTCACAAAATAAAGATCAAACTTCAAACTGGTAAGTTCTCATTTAATCTTACTATTGTACTTCGGAGTCACGTGAGTGACTACGTGAAGATTTCAAAGCTCTGTGATTTCATGCCCTGGAACGAGACCATGCTCACACACTGCCATTCTGGGAAGGAGGATGAACGTATTTCACACACGACACTGTGCTGAAAAACAATAAAGGTATTATTCATACCTAAAATAATATGCCCCACATAATTTATTTTACAGAACTTAATTTTTTCCCTGCAAACGTCTCAGAGCGGCCACAGGTTTATTATAAAGCATTGAACACGTTCATTGCTCCACCCCGCTGTGGCAAGGATGTGGTCCATAGGAACTCCCATCATCCTAGCATCCGATGTAGATGCAGCCCTGTTGGAGTGAGATTTGAAACATTAGTATCCACCCTGCACGTAATACCACCCGAACCATCTGGATATGGTTTGCACTGTGACCTTAGGTGAGGGGCATTTATGGCTAATGAGAAAGCTCTCTCCGTGCCCCTAAGTGTCTTGGTGACTATATATTGGAAAGTATGTGTCACTATGCAGGGCCGACTATCTGCAGGATAGGGCCAGAACTCTAATATTGGCCAAAGGAACGGGTCAGTCTAGTTTAAGTACCCCCTGTATGTAGCAGGTTTATCTGCCATTTGTGACAGACATGACGTCCTATTCTAGCTTGTGTAAGGACTGGACCCGTTGTGCTGATCCAAGTGCCATAATCATTCCCATCTAGGATATTAGTTTGTCCAGAGTGAGCCCCGATATTGGTGTCCATCCTCGTAAGCATGGTTGTACTACCTATGTCCCATATATGGGTGTATCTGGGCCTGGGGGGAATAGAGTACAAATACCCCTCATTCGTTTAGGTACTAGTGGGTGTGATCCTATAGCCAGGTGATCACTCCCTCTGCCCAGATTATTAGCTAGGGCACTCCTTGCACACAATAATGGCACTGTAACTCAATCCTTCATCGAAATGAAGGGTGGCCAGAACTCCAAGCACTTCAGTGTTGGTGGCTGAGTCATATGTAGTGTTCGTCCTGGTGCTGAACACTTCCCATTTCCTGACATATGTCACGTACTGTCTTCTCGTGGACATCCCTGCATGACGCTGAGATGGCATTGATCGTCCTGTCGGAGAGTCCGTATCCCAGAAATGGCCTGTTCAGAAACTGCAAATCAACAAGTTCATAGTCATGGCACGGATACTTTCCCGCACGGGTGTGCCAACCTCCTTGGCCGTTGTTGATCCAGATGCAGGGTTGTGAGACCATCTTTGTACTGTTGGGAACCATGGTACCCGTTGCGGCAAATTGTTTAATTATTGTAAGACTCGCCTGATGAGGCAGGAGGGGAAAAATGCATAGCAAAACAAATCCCCCCCCCCCCAATGCAGCGAGAAATCGTCCATCGCTGCTGCCCCTGGGTCTGGTTCCCAAGCAACATATGTTGGTAGTTGGTGAATTAGTCTGGATGGAAAAAAGGTCGATATCTGGTGTCCCATACCGGTCTATAATATCTGGTAAACACTTTCCGATCCAACATCCAGTTAAATGTTGTCGTTGAATTTACGTGACCTGATGTCTGCCACTGTATTTAGTTTACCTGGAAGGTAAGTGGTTGAGATCCAATCTCTCTCCCAGACACCAGTGCCAGATATTATTAGGCAATTCATCACATGATATCGACTTTATTTCACCCATATGATTATATATAGGCCCCCACTGTGGTATCAATCTGTACCGTACATGCAACTGGTGCTCATCTGAGCAGTAGGCCCTGAGTCCATGAAACGCTAACCAGCATTTCTAGATAATTAATTCCTAGTGCTTTTAAACAGAATATTTTTTGAGCACTCATCTGCCACCACAACTTGCGGTGGTATTAGTTGCTCCCCAAACCTTTAGCACTGGCATCAGTCTGTAATGTACCCTAGGGATATAGAATGGGGTGATGGGGTTAGAATAATGTTGAACATTTCTATCCACCAGTTTAATTCTAATTTTACTTTCCCTGGTAGTTGCATAGGCCTATTGAAATGGCCTGCATGATTTTTGAGAGCTAACATTTCCCTCTTCCAGGTTTTAATAATGGAGTGGTCCAATTGTGCTGCTGGGAACGCAGCCACCATTTCCCAATCACTCTTGCTCCTTGCCGAATGGATGGTTCCCTGATGCCAGTGAGGCTTTTGCATACTCCCATCAAGTCTGTCACTTTGTTTGGTGGCAAGGTGATAGACATATGAACAGAGTCAATAGTGAACCCAAATAATCCATGGTAGTGGAGGGTTCCAATTTTGATTTATCTGGATGTACGTTAAACCTCTCTGTTGTGGCTGATACCACCAATGTAGCCAGCTCCAATTTTCACCTACAATGAGAATATCATCAAGGTAAGCCATGACGATATGGTTATGTTTCTTTAAGTATGCTAAAGTGGTTTTAATAAATTTGTAATCGCCTGGGTGCTGATGACAACCCATTGGGTAAGGCCTTATACTGCCATAGCTGTCCCATCCAGATAAATTTCAGGTATTTACGATGACCCTGTGTGTGACAAACGTGTCTATTTTGAAATGGGCATACTGAACGGAAGTATTTAGTTCGGTCAAATCTGTAATGATACGGCAACCACCATCTTTTTTAGTTTTTTATAAATATATTTGATACGAACTCTTGAAATTCTCTGATTGTTTTCTCAATTCCCTTTTGTGTTTTGTCTTAACAGTTCAGCATGGCCTGCTGTTCTCTCTTTTTGTGAAGTATGAACTTCCTGCTAGGTGTATGCTGAACTGGGACGGGTAGTTCGTATGCAAATTCAATTTTTGTAATTCTGAATACTTCCGAGTATGTAAAAGTTCAGAGGTAAAAGTGCAGCACACATGATGAAACAAGTGCAACCGTCCCCCAACTTTTGATGAATCGGACATGCAATGTTTTTAAGACAACCAGACCCACCTACCTCCATGGTTACCTGTTGTGTGGGTTGTCTCCGCACTTGTTTCTTCTGGTATTGTGTTGCTGCGTTGTGGGGTTGGCGCATTTTCCATGAAGGCCGGGCTGGGCCATGGTCTGAAATTAATGCAATAAAAATGATTTTTCTCCCACAATTATTATATCTATTTCAATTAATTCCGATATATCTCCCTAAAATTTTTTTCAAAAAAGTAGATTCTCTAATTACTAACTTTATCTGGGATTACAAGAGCCATAGAATAAATAAAAAACATTTATGTAAACCTAAAATAAATGGAGGATTATCATTACCAAATCTTATGTTTTATTACTGGGCAGTCAATATTAAAAATATGAATTTTTGGCTAGACGAAATAGATAATAAACCAAATTGGTTAAATATGGAAAAAGAAGATTGTTCTCCATTTGAAATTAGCTCTATAATATTTGCTAACACTAACGTAGCTAAGAAAATTTATAGTGAAAATCCGATAATAGAAAACGGAATCCGCATCTGGAAACAAATAAAGAAAACATTAAAACTAAAATTTATACCATTAGGTCTTACCATCGCCAACAATTTTACGTTCAAACCTTCAATGATGGATAAGGCTTTTTTACAATGGAAAAATAAAGGAATTTCTAAGATGGGTGATCTTTATAAGGAAAACTCTTTTCTCTCATTTCAAGAGTTACAACAAACTTATGGACTACACAATAAAGAATATTTTAGATATTTACAAATCAGAAATTATGTTTCTGCAAATACACAAGAACTTAGAAATAGAAAGACAGAAATTTTAGATGAATGCTTGAATAAACATCCAAATACGGAAAAAATGATATCATATATATACAATATTTTATTGGAAAGTGATGTCCCATCAACAGAAATACATAGACAGTCTTGGGAAAATGAATTAGGCCAAATTATAAGACCAGAAATATGGGATGAAAGTTTACAACATATACATTATTGTTCGTTAAATGCTAAACATTCCCTTATACAGTTTAAAATACTACATAGATTACATTATTCCAAATCTAAATTACATAATATTTTCCCAAAAGCATCCTCTATATGTGATAAATGTCAAATCTCAGAAGCAAATTTGTCACACTCATTCACTAATTGTATAAAAATTGTAAAATACTGGAATGAAATATTTAAGATAATTTTGAATGTTTGTCAATATAACTTTGACTCCTGATCCAAAGTTAATAATACTTGGAATACTAGAAACTGACCAACTAATAACAATGAACCAAAGAACTTTTATCGACTATTGTTTAATAATTGGGAAAAAATTAATATTAACATTTTGGAAAGGCCCTACATCCCCAACAATCAAAATGTGGAACACAGAAATGTCGGAGACACTTCATCTGGAGAGATTGAGGCTTGTCCTAATGGACAGGTTAGATCTCTTCAGAGGGATTTGGTCTCCATATATTAAATATTTACAGGGTCATAATGGTTCGGCGCGAGGACTTGACTGAGACCTGAATATTTGAATAGATGAAGAAATATATATAATAAATCATGAATATATCTCCAAGGACGGATTAATGAGTAATATTCCATTCTCCATCAAACTTTTCACACTCTTTCTCTCTATCTTTTCATACTTTTATAAAAAAAATTAGAAAAAAGTATAGAAACACATAATCTTAAATTTTTAATATCAGTACGAATATAAATATCACTAACTTTATGAAAGTATTATTAGTATCATGTATTTTCAATTATATAAATATATAATTTTAAATTTAAAATCAATGATAATACAAATATTATTAACAGTATGAAAATATAATGAATATTATAAAAGCTTTACTATATTACGTATTTTTAATTACATAAAATTTGGTCCTACATTTCAAAATCAGAGACAATATAAATATTATCAACAGTATGAATATATTACTAATATTAGGAATGTATTACTAGTACCATGTATTCTCAATTATATAAAATATATAATCTTAAAATTTATAATCAATAATAATACAAATAATATTAACAGTACGAATATATCATTAATATCATGTATTTTCATCATTGTAAAATTATGTACTTTGTTATTATTTTGTTTCTATAATAAAAATATTAAAAATAAATAAAATAAAAAAATATAGCCAATTAAACTGGCCTCAACTACCTTCTGTGGCAGAGAATTCCAGAGACTCACCACTCTCTGTGTGAAAAATGTTTTCCTCATCACGGTCCTACTCCTCATATCCTGCTAATAATCTGCCATCGCTAGTTCAGTGTGAAGCGACATCAGTAAATAGGACCAGATCAGGATTGTCAATCGGATGATTCTGTAAATCCAGCCGGGGAGCGGCTTCTACAAACAACAGACAATCATGGTCACATCCTTCTTCTGGCAGTGGTAAAGGTAGCTGTGTTTACAGCAGGCGAGGTATAGATGTGATAAAAGGACTTCATGTCCTGCTATTCTAGCGGTTGTGAAATGCTGTGTAACTGCTGAGTTCAATAATAACATGAGGAACAGTCACTACACACCGGTGATCAAGAACGATGGGGATGGAATTTTTCCAACATTCTATCCTTTGCCTCTACAGCTCGTAAGCGGGCTGGCATGCCATTTACTACAGCTGGTAAAGCCACGGGAATAATAGGCTGCCGGTCTTTTTCCCCCTCCATGTTCTTGAACCAAGGCTCCAGTCTCAAACCTCTTTGATGGGGATCACTATTTTGTTAATAGCTCTCAAGTCCTGGACAAAACTCCATTCATTACTTCTTCCCACTTTCGGGATCAGCAGCATAGGAGTATTACAGAGACTTTGCGTTTTCACTAATACTCCTTGATGTAATAAAGACATGATGACTATACCAGCTATCATTTCATCAACCTCCAGGTAGAGCAGGGTACTGTTTTAAACATGGCAAAGCCGCACCCTTTTTTAAAGTCACCTTATGTTCAGGGGCTGAACGCACTCGCCCCACATGATTCTTATGCTTTGTCCATAGTTCAGAGGGCACTTGAACCAGAGCCACTGGTAACCTTGGCGAATCCTCAGTAGGCGGCTGTTGTTTTCATAGAAAATATGTGCAGAAGGAGGCCATTCGGCCCTTCGAGCCAGCACCACCATTCATTGGAGATCATGGCTGATCGTCCCCAATCACATTGAAACATAGAAAATAGGTGCAATAGGAGGCCATTCGGCCCTTCGAGCCAGCATTTTCAAAAATGGTGTCTCATTACTCTCTGACCCATGTGATCTTACCTTCCGTGTCATTATAGAAGTCAATCTGGATCTCTCCTTTTGCCATTGGCCAAACTGGGGCCAACTCATCATTCAACCAGCCATGGCCGAGTCGGTCACTCAATTGCCAATGGGAATTTGTCCCGTATTTTGACCTTTTGTCCCTTATTTGGGAGTGAGAAAGTTGCAAACCTAGTGGAGACCCTTCTTCAGACTGGGGGTCAGGGATGGTGTGGTCAGAGATGAAGTGGTGGTGGTGATTTTCACTTTTCCTGAGGCCTCCCGGAGCCGGCTGGAGCGGCAGTGGGAGTGGAGATGGGCTGTGATGGGTGGTCCGGCAGCCAGGGGGCGCAGCAGTGGGAGTGGTGTAGGGGTGTGATGGGTGGTCCGGCAGCCAGGGGGCGCAGCAGTGGGAGTGGTGTAGGGGTGTGATGGATCCTCTCATCCACCAGGGGGCGCAGCAGTGGGAGTGGTGTAGGGGTGTGTTGGATCCTCTCATCAGGGGGCGCTGCAGTGGGGGGTGGTGTAGGGGTGTGATGGGTGGTCCGGCAGCCAGGGGGCGCAGCAGTGGGAGTGGTGTAGGGGTGTGATGGTCCGCAGCCAGGGGGCGCAGCAGTGGGAGTGGTGTAGGGGTGTGATGGGTCCTCCCGCAGCCAGGGGGCGCAGCAGTGGGAGTGGTGTAGGGGTGTGATGGGTCCTCTCATCCACCAGGGGGCGCAGCAGTGGGAGTGGTGTAGGGGTGTGATGGGTCCTCTCATCCACCAGGGGGCGCAGCAGTGGGGGTGGTGTAGGGGTGTGATGGATCCTCTCATCCACCAGGGGGCGGGGAATGTTGATGACGTCATAATAACGGTGACCTCACACCAGGATAAGGATTCACAGACTTTATTAATTACATGGCAAACACATCTTTTCTCATCTTAACTCCACCAAGGACCTTAAACTAGCCCGCCTCCAGGCAGCTCCCTCCGCCGACACTTGACCGCCCGCAGACTCCGGGCCCCGACTCTGGCCCGCGCCGCCTGCCCGAGTCGCACGACACCATTTTAGCCACGAGGAGCAGCTCCAGGACTCACCAGGATGCCGCCTTCACCAACCTCCACGTCGATGCTGCTGACGACCTTCTCTTGGTGTCCTCCACTGTATTCAGCTTACCCAGAAGGTATGTAGCTGAAATCCAAATATTTCTTTCAATGCACCAGTGCCAAATTGTGTTTGCCAATTCATGACAAGAAATTGACTTGATACCATCCATATGGTTTAAAATATGCCACCACTGTGGTATTGTCTATTTGTAGACGGACATGCGTATGATGCATATTTGTACAGTAAGCCCGTAGTCCGTGAAATGCAAATAGTTGATACCTATTGATTGGAGAAATGTAGATTCGTGCAAATCCCATCTGCCACCACAACTAGACGTGGTGTCAGTAGCTCCCCAATGTCAAAAATAATCTGCTGCTTTAAGTATTTTTCCCCAACAAAGTAGTGGTAGAGTTACTGCCTCTCAGCGCCGGAGACCCGGGTTCGATCCTGACAATGGGTGCTGTCTGTACAAAGTTTTTACGTTCTCCCCATGATCACGTGGGTTTTCTCCGGGTGCTCTGGTTTCCGCCCAAACTCCTAAGACGTGCAGGTTTGTACGTTGCCATGCTGTATCATAAATCAAAAACACTTGAGATTTAATCTTGTTTGCCTTATATTCCTTGACGGATCTAAAGATTAAGACAACCCCTGTCCCCTGTGTTAATCAAATGAAGGGGTGTAATTGCCTTAGACGCTCCCCCACCTGCCCTTCACTTCTGGAGTAATAGAATCAAACTCATAACTTTTGGAAACATCTTCCTTTAGTTTATTTTCTGCAAGTGGGGTTTAATTCAATGCAGATTTAACTTTCTTCTGTGAAACATTATCTTGTCCATCACTCGGGTTTCATCAACGTATTTAATTTCTTGCACTTTCAACAGTTTCATGTTGACAGTAAAGCTGGAGCTTGTTTGCATTAGCAATGTAGCTCTTTCATATAAGCAAGACACCGGTCAGACCATGAAGGAACAGAGTGCTGGAGGAACTCAGTGGGTCGAGCAGCATCTATGGAGAACATGGGTAGGAGACGTTTTGGTTCGGGACCCTTCTTCAGGACCAGACTTCAATGAATGCTGGACTCACCAAGATGTAGAAACATAGAAAATAGGTGTAGGAGTAGGTAATTCGGCCCTTCAAGCCAGCACCACCTTTAATTATGATCATGGCTGATCATCCAAAATCAATACCCCGTTCTTGCTATCTCAACATATCATAGAAACATAGAATATAGGTGCTGGAGGAGGCCATTTGGCCCTTCGAGCCAGCACCGCCATTCAATATGATCATGGCTGATCATCCACTATCAATAACCTGTGCCTGCCTTCTCCCCATATCCCTTGACTCCACTAGCCCCATCCAACTCTCTCTTAAATCCATCCAGTGATACGACCTCCACTGCCCTCTGTGGCAGGGAATTCCTTAAATTCACAACTCTCTGGGTAAAAAAGTTTTTTCACAGCTCAGTCTTAAATGACCTCCCCTTTATTCTAAGACTGTGGCCCTGGTTCTGGACTGAGCCAACATTGGGAACATTTTTCCTGCATCTAGCTAGTCCAGTCCTTTTATAACCATATAACCATATAACCATATAACAATTACAGCACGGAGGCAGGCCCTCTCGGCCCTTCCAGTCCGTGCCAACCATTTGTTTTTCCCTAGTCCCATCTACCTGCACTCAGACCATACCCCTCCATTCCCTTCACGTCCATATACCTATCCACTTTACTTTTAAATGTTAAAATCGATCCTGCCTCCACCACCTCTGCTGGAAGCTCATTCCACACAGCCACCACCCTCTGAGTAAAGAAGTTCCCCCTCACGTTACCCCTAAACTTCTGTCCCTTAATTCTCATGTCATGCCCTCTTGTTTGAATCTTCCCTACCCTCAATGGGAAAAGCTTATCCACGTCAACTCTGTCTATCCCTTTCATCATTTTAAAGACCTCAATCAAGTCCCCCCTTAACCTTCTGCGCTCCAAAGAATAAAGACCTAACTTGTTCAAAACCTTTCTCTGTAACATAGTTGCTGGAACCCTGGCAACATTCTAGTAAATCTCCTCTGTACTCTCTCTATTTTGTTGACATTCCTTCCTATAACTAGGCGACCAAAATTGTACACCATACTCCAGAATTGGTCTTACCAATGCCTTGTACAATTTTAACATTACTTCCCTACTCCTATATTCAATGCTCTGATTTATAAAGGCCAGCACACCAAAGGCTTTCTTTACCACCCTATCTACATGCGATTCCACCTTCAGGGAACTATGCACAGTTATTCCTAGATCCCTCTGTTCCACAGCATTCCTCAATTCCCTACCCTTTACCATGTATATGATAGAAACATATACCATTTATAATTGTATATGTTTCTATCAGGCACGTGCCGTGAGTAATCAGCCAGGGTAGGCAGTGGCTATTAAAAACCTTGAAAACCGCGCATGCGCACATTGTTCCCTCCCCGGTGAACTGTCATTCGGCTTTTTTTTTAAATCGTAGAAACCGTGCATGCGCAGATTGTTCTCTCAACTTTTATCAAGTAATTTGTCTTCAATAGGTCCTATCTCTTAATAAAGAATTAAAACAAAATAGCTAAAATAAATTTACTTACCATATTATTTGTACACAAAATCCATTCTTCTCTCTTTGTTTGCAGTTAAAAATATCCATAAATTTTGCTTCGAGAAACTCTTCAGGTAATCACTATCCATATTTGAAAATCCCGCTAAGAAACCTGCGCATGCGTAGTAGGCTAGTGCGCACGCACGGTGCACAACGCAGCACATGCACGCAGTTCACAGTGTAAAGGCAGAATTTTAGCTGCCTTTACGGACCATTCCAACCGATGGCTTGAAGCAGCGTCACCGGCACGCGAGTAGCACATACCTCCGCGTTTAAAACGTACTGCGGATGAAAGGCACAGGAGAATTATGCCTCCCTAAGAGATCGATCTCTTAAGGAAGCATAATTCTCCCGTGCCTTTACTATTTATGACCAATGTATGTATGTTTTATTTATATTTTATATATATTATACATATATAAAATAATTACTATTTTATAATTTTAGTCAGGGTAGGCACTGCCTACCTTGCCTACCCTGACGGCACGTGCCTGGTTTCTATGTCCCCCCCCTCATCCTTCTAAACTCCAGTGAATTTTTTTTTTTTTGAGATAAAAAAAGAAATAAAGAGTGTCGGAATAGGATAGACAAGCGAGTAGAAACAGAAAACAAAAGAAATAAAGGACAGAGATGAGAAGTTAAAAGATTGAAAGAAAAGGAAAAAGTTAAAAAAAGAGAGATTAGGAGAGATCTACCTATCTCATATTTTTACCCATCCGTCACCCAGTTCTGAACCATTTAATTTCTAAGGTTATGTTATGTTGCACCATATGCTTGTAAAAAGTTGATAAACGGAGACCAAATCTTTAAGAATTGGTCTACTTTGCCTAGTAAGAGGAATCTCATTTTTTCAAGATGTAGCGTTTCAGACATGTTTGAGATCCACATTTTGAATGTTGGCGTGGGTGCGTTTTCCAAAATTTAAGTATAAGTTTTTTCGCTGTTATTAGACCATAATTAAGAAAAGCTTCTTGGAATATAGTTAGTTTACTTCCCTCTTCCATTGATCTAAAGATAATCAATTCAATATTGGGGTTCAATTTTGTGTTAAATAGTTTTGTAAAAATTCCAAAAATTTCATTCCAAAATGTATACAGTTTTGTACAAGAGACAAAGGAATGTGCAGAGGCCCACAGGAGCCGTTGGAAGAGAGGAGGGGGAGGAGCGACACCCGACCGGTAAGCTTCAAAATCTAGCGCGGGGCTTGTTTTCTTTCAGAGGCCCACAGGAGCCGTTGGAAGAGGAGGAGGGGAGGAGCGACACCCGACCGGTAAGCTTCAAAATCTAGCGCGGGGCTTGTTTTTTTCAGAGGCCCACAGGAGCCGTTGGAAGAGGAGGAGGGGGAGGAGCGACACCCGACCGGTAAGCTTCAAAATCTAGCGCGGGGCTTGTTTTTTTCAGAGGCCCACAGGAGCCGTTGGAAGAGGAGGAGGGGGAGGAGCGACACCCGACCGGTAAGCTTCAAAATCTAGCGTGGGGCTTGTTTTCTTTCAGAGGCCCACAGGAGCCGTTGGAAGAGGAGGAGGGGGAGGAGCGACACCCGACCGGTAAGCTTCAAAATCAAGCGCGGGGCTTGTTTTTACCCAAATCCATAACATTCCATTTGGTGAAGTGGGTTTTTTTTTGAGGAAGCCGCTGATTGGTGGGAAGTGGACCAGGGTAAGCAGCTGATTGGCAGTCAGATTCCAGCAGTTTGTTGTGTACTTTGTATTGTGTTGATATTGTATCCTGTGTAAGGGGCAGTATGAAGGCCAGGGCAGTGTACTGTTCTGGATGTCAGATGTGGGAGGTCAGGGAATCTGATAGCCCTCCAGACGTCCACATCTGCGCCAGGTGTGTTGAGATGGGGCTCCTAAAGGACTGTGTTAGGAACCTGGAGCAGCAGCTCGATGACCTCTGTCTCCTCAGGGAGAGTGAGGAGGTAATAGAGAGGAGCTACAGGGAGGTAGTCACTCCCAGACCACAGGAGGCAGACAAGTGGGTCATGGTTAGAAAGTGCAAGGGGCAGAGGCAGGGGCTAGAGAGTACCCCTGTGACCGTACACCTGGAAAATAGGTACTCGGGTTTGAGTACGATTGGAGGGGGACAGCCTAGCTGGGGGCACCAACAGCGGCCGGGCCTCCGGCACAGACACCGGCCCTGATGCTCAGAAGGGTAGCAAAAAGAGGAGGGCAAATTGTAATAGGGAACTCTATAGTTAGGGGGACGGATAGGCGATTCTGTAGACGCAGTCGGGAGACCAGGATGGTAGTTTGCCTCCCTGGTGCCAGGGTCTCGCATGTGTCAGAACGTGCACAAAAGATTCTGATAAGGGAGGGAGAGGAGCCTGATGTTGTGGTGCACATAGGTACCAATGACATAGGCAGAAAAAGTGATGAGGTCCTGAAGGGAGAATTTAGGGAGTTGGGGGAAAGTTAAGGAGAAGGACCAAAAGGGTAACGATTTCAGGATTACTGCCTGTGCCGCGTGACAGTGGGAGTAGGAATGAAATGAGGTGGAGGATAAATGCGTGGCTGAGGGACTGGTGCAGTGGGCAGGGATTCAAGTTTCTTGATCACTGGGACCTCTTTTGGGGAAGGCATGATCTGTACACAAAGGGACGGGTTGCACTTGAGCCCGAGGGGGACCAATATCCTGGCAGGGAGATTTGCAAAGGCAACTGGGGAGACTTTAAACTAGAAAGGCTGGGGGAGGGACTCGGGTAGAGGGGACTAGGGGTCAGGGTGTGGGGCAAGAGGCAGAGAAGGGAAGCACTCGGATCCAAAATGTAGGCGAGAAAGATGAAAAAGATAATAGACCGAGAATAAGGGATGGTGGGTTTCTAAAATGTGTATATTTTAATGCTAGGAGCATTGTAAGTAAGGTGGACGAACTTAGAGCCTGGATTGACACCTGGAAATATGATGTTGTGGCAATCAGTGAAACATGGTTGCAGGAGGGCTGTGATTGGAAACTAAATATTCCAGGATTTAGTTGCTTCAGGTGTGATAGAATTGGAGGGACCAGAGGGGGAGGTGTTGCATTGCTTGTCAGAGAAGATATTACAGCAGTGCTTTGGCAGGATAGATTAGAGGGCTCGTCTAGGGAGGCTATTTGGGGTGGAACTGAGAAGTGGGAACGGTGTAGCAACACCTTTAGGGGTGTATTATAGACCGCCAAATGGGGAGCGTGAATTGGAAGAGCAAATATGTAAGGAGATAGCAGATATTAGTAGTAAGCACAAGGTAGTGATTGTGGGAGATTTCAATTTTCCAAAAATAGACTGGGAAACACATTCTGTAAATGGGCTGGATGGTTTGGAGTTTGTAAAATGTGTGCAGGATAGTTTTTTGCAGCAGTACATAGAGGTATCGACCAGAGAAGGGGCAGTGCTGGACCTCCTGTTAGGAAATGAGGCAGGTCAGGTGACCGAGGTATGCGTAGGTGAGCACTTCGGGACCAGTGATCACAATACCATTAGTTTCAATATAATTATGGAGAGAGTCAGAACTGGACCTAGGGTAGAGATTTTTGATTGGAGAAAGGCTAACTTTGAGGGAATGCGTAAGGATTTTAAAGGAGTGAATTGGGACACTTTGTTTCATGGGAAGGATGTAGAATAGAAATGGAGGACATTTAAAGGGGAAATTGTAAGAGTACAGAATCTTTATGTCCCTGTTAGGTTGAAAGGAAATAGTAAAAATTGGAAAGAGCCATGGTTTTCAAGGGAAATTGGACACTTGTTTCGAAAAAAGAGAGATATCTACAATAATTATAGGAGGCATGGAGTAAATGAGGTGCTAGAGGAGTATAAAGAATGTAAAAAGAATCTTAAGAAAGAAATTAGGAAGGCTAAAAGAAGATATGAGGTTGCTTTGGCAAGAAAGGTGAAAGTAAACCCAAAGGGTTTCTACAGCTATATTAATAGCAAAAGGATAATGAGGGATAAAATTGGACCATTAGAGAACCAGAATGGACAGCTATCTGCAGAGCCAAAAGAGATGGGGGAGATATTGAACAATTTCTTTTCTTCGGTATTCACCAAGGAGAAGGATATTGAACTCGGTGAGTTAAGGGGAAAGAGTAGAGTAGCTATGGAAACTATGAGATTCAAAGAGGAGGAAGTACTGATACTTTTGAAAAATATAAAAGTGGATAAGTCTCCAGGTCCTGACAGGATATTCCCTAGGACATTGAGGGAAGTTAGTGTAGAAATAGCAGGAGCTATGACCGAAAATATTTCAAATGTCATTAGAAACGGAATAGTGCCGGAGGATTGGCGTACTGCGCATGTTGTTCCATTGTTTAAAAAGGGTTCAAAGAATAAACCTAGCAATTATAGACCTATTAGTTTGACGTCAGTGGTAGGCAAATTAATGGAAAGGATACTTAGAGATAATATATATAAGCATCTGGATAAACAGGGTCTGATCAGGAACAGTCAACATGGATTTGTGCCTGGAAGGTCATGTTTGACAAACCTTCTTGAATTTTTTGAAGCGGTAACTAGGGAAATTGATGAGGGTAAAGCAGTGGATGTCGTCTATATGGATTTCGGTAAGGCCTTTGACAAGGTTCCCCATGGAAGGTTGGTTAAGAAGGTTCAATCTTTGGGTGTTAATGGCGGAGTAGCAAGATGGATTCAACAGTGGCTGAATGGGAGATGTCAGCGAGTAATGGTGGATGGCTGTTTGTCAGGTTGGAAGCCGGTGACCAGTGGGGTGCCTCAGGGATCTGTGTTGGGTCCACTGTTGTTTGTCATGTACATCAATGATCTGGATGATGGGGTGGAAAATTGGATAAGTAAGTATGCAGATGATTCTAACAGACCTCCCAACTATCCCGCTTTTGGCGGGATATTCCCGCTTTTTAGGTTCCCTTCCCGCCATTCCGATTTGTAACCTAATTATCCCGCTAAATTGACATTTCCGATACCATGTACCGACCTCCCAACTATCCCGCTTTTTAGGTTCCCTTCCCGCCATTCCGATTTGTGCTCCATCGAGCGGCCGCAGACACCTCTGCAACCCCGCCCACTCCCCCGGCTCCGTCTAATAAGGAAGAAGCGAGCTTGTGTGCAAATATACTAGAGCAAGGTGATCGTTGGTTGTGTGTGAGTGAGTGAGAGAGAGAGAGCGCAACAACAAAAACGTAGAAGTGGAGAATAAGAGCGTTTCGCTCGCCTTCCTTCCCTCTCTTGGATTAATCGGTGCTCTGGCCCGCCGACTGCCGCGCTGAAGCAGCCGGCGAGGAAGGGAGACAAAGACGGGCAGCGAAGCGAGCGGCGCTCACACTCTCACACACGGACACGGACACGGTCACGGGCAGAGACCGAGCAAACGAGCAGGCGGTTCCTGCACCTCTTTTTCTTTGGAGGTCAACGACGAGCATGAACTCCAGCAGTATTTACGCCAGCCGTAAGCGGCGAAAGCCAGTTCAGAAGAGGTAAGGCAGTGTCACTTGGCTTCTTCCTGGAAACTCTGCCCGCGGGGGTCGCCGCCGCCGGGCACACTCGGCGGAGGCAGGGCGCCGCTCCTTGCCCCGTCTGCCCCGCCTCTCCGAGTGCTTTTTTGTTTCTTATTTTGCCACCCAGGTCATCACTGCTTACAAGGTCTACGTTCTGATCTCGCTGGATCGTGATTTCCCTCCCCTTTTGCATTGTAGCTTGTTTTAGTTTCTTTGTAAGCGATTGTATACGCTGTGCTTGACAAAAACAAATAGACCGAATGAGTTGTTCCGGATTTTTTGCTGCTCTTCATTGTGTCACGGGAGCCAAGAACTATTGTAAACATGCAGGTAAATTCTGTAGGACCCCAACAATCATCACCACCACGAAATATTAACTGTTTAATACAATAATCAAAATCTACGATCCGCTTCAGCGGGAATCGGCTTGCGCAACAGAAAGTAAACATTGCACTCTTGAAAACTAATCCCAACTAGACCCAACTAATAACTTGTAGTGTCCGCAGGACACTTGTCAGTGTATAATCGAGTCTCTGTGTTCTTTGTGAATAGAAATATAAAACATATTTATTTTAATACATGAATTCTATCTGAATGTTAAAGTAGCGTGACATTTAACAATAGAATTTAGCAAGAGTAAAGAGTCGTATGCTCCTTCAGTAATTTATACCAGACTAGGCTCAGATACTTACAATTTATAAACAAACAGATTTATGCATAACCCTTTCTTCGTTTCGCTTGTGGAATTCATTTTCCCAACGTTCTTCCACAACACGGAAACATAGAACAAAGTACAGATGACTTTGTAATGACTGTTTTACATAATTTGCATTGTTTTTTTATTCTGGTGGGGTAAAAGAGGACACAGATACCCATGAAATAGTAATTATCACTAATTACCCATCAAAAAAATGAAATGCATTTTGCAATGATGACTGGAACTACACAGATTATATTTGTTTAAAATTTGAATTGAAATACATTACGTACAATATATTCTGCATCCTTTTGTGCTAAGTATTTGAATACAACCATTAATTACCTCATTTATAGATCTCATATCTTCCAGGTATGTTTCCTTTATGCCCTTGAGTTGAACTAATTGCCAAGTTTATCAAAGTTTAACAAAGAATTATAAATGTTTCAGCATACATGTACCTTTTTCACATTTTGACATTTAAAATACTTCTTCACAATTTAGAATTTGTGACATGGGACCCCGAATAGGGCGCCGCGACATATTATGAATTTTCATTTAAAAATATGAATTTTGAGGGGAAATATTATGAATTTTGACAATCAAATGTTGGGAGGTCTGTACTAAGATAGGTGGTGTTGTGGATAATGAAGTAGATTTTCAAAGTCTACAGAGAGATTTGGGCCATTTGGAAAAGTGGGCTGAAAGATGGCAGATGGAGTTTAATGCTGATAAGTGTGAAGTGCTACATCTTGGCAGGACAAATCAAAATAGGACGTACATGGTAAATGGTAGAGAATTGAGGAATGCTGTGGAACAGAGGGATCTAGGAATAACTGTGCATAGTTCCCTGAAGGTGGAATCGCATGTAGATAGGGTGGTAAAGAAAGCCTTTGGTGTGCTGGCCATTATAAATCAGAGCATTGAATATAGGAGTAGGGAAGTAATGTTAAAATTGTACAAGGCATTGGTAAGACCAATTCTGGAGTATGGAGTACAATTTTGGTCGCCTAGTTATAGGAAGGATGTCAACAAAATAGAGAGAGTATAGAGGAGATTTACTAGAATGTTGCCAGGGTTCCAGCAACTATGTTACAGAGAAAGGTTTGAACAAGTTAGGTCTTTATTCTTTGGAGCGCAGAAGGTTAAGGGGGACTTGATTGAGGTATTTAAAATGATGAAAGGGATAGACAGAGTTGACGTGGATACGTTTTTCCCATTGAGGGTAGGGAAGTTTCAAACAAGAGGGCATGACATGAGAATTAAGGGACAGAGGTTTCGGGGTAACGTGAGGGGGAACTTCTTTGCTCAGAGGGTGGTGGCTGTGTGGAATCAGCTTCCAGCAGAAGTGGTGGAGGCAGGATCGATTTTAACATTTAAGAGTAAAGTGGATAGGTATATGGACGTGAAGGGAATGGAGGGGTATGGTCTGAGTGCAGGTAGATGGGCTAGGGGAAAACAAATGGTCGGCACGGACTGGAAGGGCCGAGAGGGCCTGTTTCCGTGCTGTAATTGTTATATGGTTATATGGTTATATGGAATGTGCTATAGTGGCATTTTGAGTTAGACATTTGTCGCAGATGGGGAAACATTTGAAAATATTTTATTCAGTCTTGTTTTCGAATAATATAATCTATGTAAAATTTTAAATTGATTTAGGTTATGTCTTACATTCATTGAACATTTGTTTACATATAATAAATTTTTATCCCACCTATCGTTCGGAATTTTTACCAATAACTCTTGTTCCCAGTCTCTTCTAATTGCCTCTGTCGTTGGTGTTTCTATATTTAGAATTATATTATATGTAAGATATTAAATTGCTTCATTCTGCCTTTCTATTCATTCCTTCCTCCAATAGATCTGGGGTTAAAGTTTGATATCCTTGTATATACTTTTTCAAATAATCTTGTATTTGAAGGTATTTGAAATATTGATTACTTTTCAAATTATATTTTAGTTGTAATTGTTGGAATGATAAAATGTTTCCCATTTTATACATATCTCCCATCGTTTTAATTCCAATTCTTTCCCAATGGATAAACGTTTTATCAATAATGGATGGTTTGAATGAGGGATTATTAGCTATTGGAGAAATAAGCGATAATTTTCTTAATTTTAAAGTTAATTTTATTTGTTTCCAAATTCGTATTATACTATGAATAATTGGATTCTTCTTATATATTACATTGTTCAGTTTTTATCGGGGAAAGAAGGATCGCTCCTATATTATAAGGGGAACAATCCTCTTTCTCCATTCTGATCCAATCTACCTGTTGGGCAGAACTATCCAACCAGTAGATTATATTTTTAATATTCACTGCCCAATAATAATACAATAAGTTAGGGTGTCAGTCCCCCTGATTCTTTAGATTTACACAAGTGTTTTTTTTTTTTAAATTCTGTGTGATTTATAATCCCATATGAAGTTTATAATATCAGAATCTAATTTTTTGAAGAATTTTTTAGGTAAGTATATTGGTATTGATTGAAATAGGTACAATATTTGTGGTAAGAAGATCATTTTTATCGCATTTATTCTGCCTATTAAAGACATCGGCAGTGTCTTCCAAAATTTAATCAACCCATTTAATTTAGTTAATAAGGGAATATAGTTTGCGTTGAGTAATGATTTATAGTTCCTAGTTATTTGGATTCCCAAACACTTACATTTTTCTGTTGTAATTCTAAAAGGGAATTTCAACAGATGTGTCGACTCTTGAGGTTTTATCGTCATAATTTTGCTTTTGTTCCAAAACTCCAGTGAATACAAGCCTAGTCTTTTCAATCTTTCCTCATATGACAGTCCTGCCATCCCAGGGATCAATCTCGTGAACCTACGCTGCATTGCCTCAATTGCAAGGATGTCCTTCCTCAAATTAGGAGACCAAAACTGTACACAATACTTCAGATGTGGTCTCACCAGAGCCCTATACAACTGCAGAAGAACAGAGGATTCCTGTACTGAAATCCTCTTGTTATGAAGGCCAACATTCCTTGTAATCATGCATTAGCTTTCTTCACTGCCTGCTGTACCTGCACGCCAACTTTCAGTGACTGGTGTACAAGGACACCCAGGTCTCGCTGTACCTCCCCCTTACCTAACCTAACCCCATTGAGATAATAAGCTGCCCCCTTGTTTTTGCTGCCAAATTGGATAGCCTCACATTTATCTATATTATACTGCATCTGCCACACATCTGCCTACTCACTCAACCTTTCCAGGTCCCCCTACAACCTCCTAACATCCTCTTCACAGTTCACACTGCCACCCATATCCCTTGATTCCGTTAGCCATAAGAGTCACATTCAACTCTCTCTTGAAAACATCCAGTGAATTGGCCTCCACTGCCTTCTGTGGCAGAGAATTCCACAGATGTTCTGCATGAAAAAGTTTCCCCTCATTTCAGTCCTAACCCTTATTCTAAAACTGTGACCCCTAGTTCTGGACTCTCCCAACATCGGGAACATTGTTCCTGCATCAAGACTGTTTAATCCTTTAAGAATTGTATATGTTTCTATAAGATTCCCTCTCATCCTTAATACCAGCGAATACATGCCCAGTTGACCCATTCTTTCATCATATGTAAGTCCCGCCATCCCAGGTATTAATCTAGTGAACCTACGCTGCACTCCCTCAATAGCAAGAATGTCCTTCCTCAAATTATGAAATGTGAAAAAGCACACCTCCAGATTCAGGGACAGTTTCTTCCCAGCTGTTATCAGGCAACTGAATCATCCTACCACAACCAGAGATGAGTGCTGAACTACTATCGACCTCATTGGTGACCCTCGGACTATTCTTGCTGGCTTTACCTTGCACTAAACGTTATCCCCTTACCATGTATCTATACATTGTAAATAGCTCAATTGTAATCATGCATTGTCTTTCTGCTGACTGTTTTTGACACGTGACAAAAAGCTTTTTTCTATACACGTGACAATAAACTCAACTAAACTGAGTTCCTTGTATTTAACATTTGAGTCCAGTTGGTTATAACCACTGACCCGTGGTCATATGGTGAAGTGGTTTATTCCCTTCTGGGCTCTGCCTTCCATTCGTAAGATCGCAAGTTTGTAAACCATCATAATCACAGGTGACCTCATAATGTGCCTGGCCGGTCGACCTCACAGTGAAGTGCATCCGTAACCATGAGAGACGGGCTCCATTCCATCTGTCCACTTGGCAAACTGGCCCATTTCATCTGACAACTTGCAGTGGGTGCACATTACCCCATTGCCTGGCATTCAAACAGCTGGTAGGATCACTAAGCTGGTAGAAACACGGTGTGGGCCAAAACCCACTCAAGGAGATTCCAGAATGCCGGTGAGAAAGGAAAGTGGCAAGCAGACGTACAAGAGGAGATCCAAGGTAGATCTGAATCTGTTAATAGACCATGATAAAAGGTGGAGTGACTCAGTGGGTCTTATTCTTAAACTGTGACCCCTGGTTCTGGACTCCCCTTACATCGGGAACATAGGGGTGTAGGGCTCTTCTGCCACCTCTGAGCTTTTCTTTATGGGAGAGAATCCTATCCATCCAGTGACAATCCTGTCACTGCGACTTGCTCAGCAGGTCAGGCAGCAACTCTGGAGAACATGGATAGGTGACGTTTCACAGAGTGCTGGAGTAACTCAGCGGGTCAGGCAGCATCTCTGGAGAACATGGATAGGTGACATTTCACAGAGTGCTGGAGTAACTCAGCGGGTCAGGCAGCATCTCTGGAGAACATGGATAGATGACGTTTCACAGAGTGCTGGAGTAACTCAGCAGGTCAGGCAGCAACTCTGGAGAACACGGATAGATGACATTTCACATGACAATAAAGCTAGTTGGAGGACTAAGGTGGCGAAGGGATGGAGAGAGGGAAGGCAAGAGTAATTTGAAGTTGGGGAAATCAATATTCATATCGCTGAGTTGTAATCTGCCTGTGCCGCTGAGTTTCTCCAGCATTTTGTGTCTATCTTCAGTGTAAACCAGTGTAATCTGCACATTTTGTCTTGCCCGTATTGACCAAGATGCTCCACCTACACTAGTCCCATCTGGCTGAATTTGCTACACATCTCTCCATACCTATCCAATCCATGTATTTGTCAAGAGTCACGAGTGCTTTATTGTCATATGTCCCAAAATGAACAATTAAACACATCCGATAGAACTTTAATCCAGGAGGGAAATTGATCAGCCAACAGTAATAAAGCACAAGATAAAGGCGGTCATGGTGGCGCAGCGGTAGTGTTGCTACCTTGCAGTAAATGCAGCGTCGGAGATCTAGGTTCCATCCCGATTACGCGATGTATCCCTAAACTAAACTAAAATAAACTAAACATGAACCAGGAAGTTAAAGTGATGAGTGGAAAGGACTGAGGTTGTGCAAAGATTGGGGAGGGGAGGGAGGTAGTCAGTCTTCCCCACGACAGAAGGGGGTGGGGTTTGTACAGCTTGATAGCCATGGGGAAACGTGTTTCCCGTGGCTATCCTGTGGCGTTCTGCGCTGCATCTTGGTGGAACTAGTCTTGCTGAAGGTGCTCCTCAGTGTGTCATGGAGCGGGTTACGTCGCAGCACAGCAGTAGTGTAAACATATTGCACTGTAAAACCCTTTACTAAACAGCAAAACAAGTTCAGTGTATATTAGAGAAACAGACAATTAGTCCAAATAGTCCTGTCGAAATATCTTCTACACGCCATTGTACCAGCCTCCACTACCTCCTCTGGCAGCTTGTTCCATATACCCACCTCCTGGGTGAAGAGAGTGAGTTAATTTTACTTCAGAGTCACGTGAGTGACTACGTGAAGACCCCGACAGCACGCATGCGCGACATATCGTCAAACGCATTGCGGAAGTGACAGTCGGGAGGCGCATCGCTCCTTCAGCGTAAGTTAAAAACAAGCCGGAGGTAAGTCTTACCATTCTGGTACAGTTTTGTGGCGACTCTGTGGTGTTTTCTTACAGAAAAAGAGAGAACAGAAGGCATGGAGTCCAGGAAATCGCGTAGAGCTGCGGCAAAAATCGCTGCTGTGGAAAGCAGCCAGCAGCGTGCCGGCTCTCCAGAGCTGCAGGTACATCCAGCAGCCCCCGACTTCTCGCCGCATCAGGCCACAGGTGCGGCGGCAAGACCACCCGGAAGTCAGACAGGTCCGTTGACTCGGCTGAGTCTGGACCTGAGGACATCCCGTTCGCAGATACTGATGACGGTTGTCTTACCCGCATGGAGCGGATGGTGGAGCAGTTGTTCCAGCATGAGCTGCTTATGCAGGGGCAGAGTCACAGTAGGTCTCTTCGCAGACCCATGGCAGCATCCTAGGAGCCAGGAGGTGAAACTCCAAAGAATCCTCAAGCTGCTGGCTGCTAGGATTACAACAGTTGATGGGGGTCGAGATGCCAGAAGAGCTGCAAGACACTCTAGCACTCCTGTGCAATACACAGTTTGAAATAAACAGCTACAGGAAGAGCATCATCCGGCCTGCACTGAACCCCAAGTTTGCGGGATTGTGCAGACCCAGCAGTGCACAGCCGCCAACATTGCTGTTTGGGGACAACCTCCCAAAACAGGTAAAAGACCTGGATGAGGAGGCCAAGGCAAACGGCATGATTAAGGTGCCGGCCACCTCCAAAACCCCATATCAGCGGCGGCAGCACCCCTACGCATCCACCAGCACCGTTACAACGAGAGACCATCTGGTGGTGAAAACCCGAAGGTCGGCCCACCTGCATGGTCTTTTTTAGACCATGGCCCAGCCTGGCCTTCTTGGAAAATGCGCCAGCCCCACACCACAGCAACACAACACAACAAGAAGCAAGGACAGAGGCAACCAACACAGCACCGCCGGTAACCATGGAGGTAGGTGGGTCTGGTTGCCTTGAAAACTTTGCATGTCTAGATTCATCACGGGTTGGGGGATGGTTGCACTTGTTTTGTGGTGTTTGGAGCACTTTTACCTCTGATCCTTACATACTCAGAAGTATTCATGGATATAAAATTGAATTTGTTTACGAACTCCCTATCCCAGTTCAGCATACACCTAGCCGAAAGTTTGTACTTTCACAAAAAGAGAGAACAGAAGGTCATGCTGAACTTTTAAGATTAAACTCAAAAGGGCTAATTGAGAAAACAAACAGAGAATCTCAAGAGTTCGTATCATATAACCATATAACTGAATGCTCGGGTCGCGGTGGTAAAACATTTTCTCCGGAGTTGTTGCCTGACCCGCTGGATTACACCAGTTTTTTTATAACCATATAACAATTACAGCACGGAAACAGGCCCTCTTGGACCTTCCAGTCCGTGCTGACCATTTGTTTTCCCCCTAGTCCCATCTACCTGCACTCAGACCATACACCTCCATTCCCTTCACATCCATATACCTATCCACTTTACTCTTAAATGTTAAAATCGATCCTGCCTCCACCACTTCTGCTGGAAGCTGATTCCACACAGCCACCACCCTCTGAGTAAAGAAGTTCCCCCTCACGTTACCCCGAAACCTCTGTCCCTTAATTCTCATGTCATGCCCTCTTGTTTGAATCTTCCCTACCCTCAAGGGGAAAAACGTATCCACGTCAACTCTGTCTATCCCTTTCATCATTTTAAAGACCTCAATCAAGTCCCCCCTTAACCTTCTGCGCTCCAAAGAATAAAGACCTAACTTGTTCAACCTTTCTCTGTAACATAGTTGCTGGAACCCTGGCAACATTCTAGTAAATCTCCTCTGTACTCTCTCTATTTTGGTGACATCCTTCCTATAACTAGGCAACCAAAATTGTACACCATACTCCAGAATTGGTCTTACCAATGCCTTGTACAATTTTAACATTACTTCCCTACTCCTATATTCAATGCTCTGATTTATAAAGGCCAGCACACCAAAGGCTTTCCTTTACCACCCTATCTACATGCAATTCCACCTTCAGGGAACTATGCACAGTTATTCCTAGATCCCTCTGTTCCACAGCATTCCTCAATTCCCTACCATTTACCATGTACGTCCTATTTTGATTTGTCCTGCCAAGATGTAGCACTTCACACTTATCAGCATTAAAACTCCATCTGCCATCTTTCAGCCCACTTTTCCAAATGGCCCAAATCTCTCTGTAGACTTTGAAAATCTACTTCATTATCCACAACACCACCTATCTTAGTATCATCTGCATACTTACTTATCCAATTTTCCACCCCATCATCCAGATCATTGATGTACATGACAAACAACAGTGGACCCAACACAGATCCCTGAGGCACCCCACTGGTCACCGGCTTCCAACCTGACAAACAGCCATCCACCATTACTCTCTGACATCTCCCATTCAGCCACTGTTGAATCCATCTTGCTACTCCGCCATTAACACCCAAAGATTGAACCTTATTAACCAACCTTCCATGGGGAACCTTGTCAAAGGCCTTACTGAAATCCATATAGAGTATCAAACATTTTCACCAAAAACAATAAAGACGGCGGATGCCGCATCATCATAGATCTGACCGAACTGAATACTTTCGTACAGTATGCCCATTTCAAAATGGTCACTTTTGTCACAGCCAAACAGCTAATCTCTGACAGGTACTACATGGCTTGCATCGACCTAAAGGATGCATACTATTCAGTACCAATGCATAAGGATCATCGTAAATATCTGAAATTTGTCTGGATGGGACAGCTCTGGCAGTACAAGACCTTACCTAATGGATTATCATCGGCACCCAGGCTGTTTACCAAACTGTTAAAACCAGCTCTAGCATATCTGAGAAAACAAAACCATATTGTTATGGCCTACCTTGATGATATTCTCATAGTGGGGAAAAATTTGGAGTTGGCTACATTGACAGTTTTCAGCCACAAAGCATCTTTTTCAAAAGCTGTGATTTATCATTCATCCAGATAAAGCAAAATTGAGACCCTCCACTACTATGGATTATTTGGGGTTCACTATCGATTCTGTTCAAATATCTATTCAAACAAAGTGGCAGACTTGACGGAAGCATGTAACAGCCTCACTGGCATCAGAAAACCATCCATTCAGCAAGTAGCCAGAGTGATTGGGAAATTATTTAAAACAAGATTAGTTAAACAAACTAGCAAACTGGCAAACAAGATTAGTTAAAACAAATGTAGGTCCCTTGCAGTCAGAAACAGGTGAATTGATCATGGGGAACAAGGATATGGCGGACCAATTGAATAACTACTTTGGTTCTGTCTTCACTAAGGAAGACATAAATAATCTGCCGGAAATAGCAGGGGACCGCGGGTCAAAGGAGGAATTGAGTGAAATCCAGGCTAGTCGGGAAGTGGTGTTGGGTAAATTGAATGGATTAAAGGCCGATAAATCCCCAGGGCCAGATAGGCTGCATCCCAGAGTACTTAAGGAAGTAGCTCTGGAAATAGTGGATACATTAGTGATAATCTTTCAAAACTCTTTAGATTCTGGAGTAGATCCTGAGGGTTGGCGGGTAGCAACCGTAATCCCTCTTTTTAAGAAGGGAGGGAGAGAGAAAACAGGGAATTACAGACCAGTTAGTCTAACATCGGTAGTGGGGAAACTGCTAGAATCAGTTATTAAAGATGGGAAAGCAGCACATTTGGAAAGTGGTGAAATCATTGGACAAAGTCAGCATGGATTTACGAAAGGTAAATCATGTCTGACGAATCTTGTGGAATTTTTCAAGGATAATAGCGTGGATAGGGAAGAACCAGTGGATGTGGATCTGGACTTCCAGAAGGTTTTCGACAAGGTCCCACATAAGAGATTAGTATACAAACTTAAAGCATACGGCATTGGGGGTTCAGTATTGATGTGGATAGAGAACTGGCTGGCAAACAGGAAGCAAAGAGTAGGAGCAAACGTGTCCTTTTCAAAATAGCAGACAGTGACTAGTGGGGTACCGCAGGACTCAGTGCTGGGACCCCAGCTATTTACAATATACATTCACGATCTGGATGAGGGAATTGAAGGCAATATCTCCAAGTTTGCGGATGACACTAAGCTGGGAGGCAGTGTTAGCTGTGAGGAGGATGCTAGGAGACTGCAAGGTGACTTGGATAGGCTGGGTGAGTGGGCAAATGTTTGGCAGATGCAGTATAATGTGGATAAATGTGAGGTTATCCACTGGTGGCAAATACAGGAAAGCAGACTATTTACTAAATGGTGGCCGATTAGGAAAAGGGGAGATGCAGTGCGACCTGGGTGTCATGGTACACCAGTCATTGAAAGTAGGCATGCATGTGCAGCAGGCAGTGAAGAAAGCAAATGGTATGTTAGCTTTCATAGCAAAAGGATTTGAGTACAGGAGCAGGGAGGTTCTACTTCAGTTGTACAGGGTCTTGGTGAGACCACACCTGGAGTAGTGCGTACAGTTCTGGTCTCCAAATCTGACGAAGGACATTATTGCCATAGAGGGAGTGCAGAGAAGGTTCACCAGACTGATTCCTGGGATGTTAGGACTGTCTTATGAAGAAAGACTGGATAGACTCAGTTTATACTCTCTAGAATTTAGGAGATTGAGAGGGGATCTTATAGAAACTTACAAAATTCTTAAAGGGTTGGACAGGCTGGGTGCAGGAAGATTGTTCCCGATGTTGGGGAGGTCCAGGACAAAGGGTTACAGCTTAAGGATAAGGGGGAAATCCTTTAGGACTGAGATGAGAAGGACTTTTTTCACACAGAGAGTGGTGGGTCTCTGGAACTCTCTGCCACAGAAGGTAGTGGAGGCCAGTTCATTGGCTATATTTAAGAGGGAGTTAGATGTGGCCCTTGTGGGCTAAGGGGATCAGAGGGTATGGAGAGAAGGCAGGTACGGGATTGTGAGTTGGATGATCAGCCATGATCATATTGAATGGCAGTGCAGGTTCGAAGGGCCGAATGGCCTCCTCCTGCACCTAATTTCTATGTTTCTATTAGTGGCTGCATTTCCAGCCGCACAATTTGGGCCACTCCATTACCAAAATATACAAAGGGCAAAAATATCAGCGCTTAAAACTCATGCAGGCCATCTTGATAGGCCTATGGAACTACCAGGGAAAGCAAAATTAGAGTTAAATAGGTGGATAGACAATATTCAGCATTGTTCCAACCCCATCACATTCGTAAATCCCTCGGTTTATATTACAGACTGATGCCAGTGCAAAAGATTGGTGGAGCAACTAATACCACCTCTAGTTGTGGTGGTAGATGGAGTGCACAAGAATTAACCCTGTTCGGAGCACTAGGGATTAATTATGTAGAAAATGCTGGGAGCATTTCATGGACTCCGGGCCTACTGCTCGGACATGCACCATTTGCATGTACAATTACAGATTGACAATACCACTGTGGTGGCCTATATTAATCATATGGGTGGAATAAAGTCGATATCATGTGATGAATTGGTTAATACTATCTGGCACTGGTGCCTGGAAAGGAACATTTGGATCTCAGCCACTTACCTTCCAGGGAAGCTAAATACAGTGGCGGACACCAGGTCACGCAAATTCAACGACAACACCGAATGGATGTTGGATCGGAAAGTGTTTGCCGATATTGTAGAGCGGTATGGGACACCAGATATCGGCCTTTTTGCATCCAGATTAAATCACCAACTACCAACATATGTTGCTTGGGAACCAGACACTGGGGCAGTGGCGATGGATGCTTTCTTGCTGCATTGGGGGGATTTGTTTTTCTATGCATTTCCCCCCTTTTGCCTCATCAGTCGGGTCTTGCAAAAAATAAAACGGGTATTTTGGTTGTTCCCGACTGACCTACCTAACCGTGGTTCCCAGTAGTACAAAATATGGCCGCAGAACCCTGCATTCGAGTCAACAAACGTCCGAGCCTTTTGGTACACCCTGTGATGGGAAAGCCATCCGTGCCATGACCGAATAAACCTGTTGGTTTGCAGATTCTGAACAGGCCATTTCTGGACTACGGACTCTCCGACAGAACGATAAATGTCATCACGGCATCGTGCAGGGAGTCCACCAGAAGACAATATCTCATAGGCGTGAAGAAATGGGAAGTGTTCTGCACCAGAAACGAACGCTTCATACGACACAGCCACCATCACTGAAGTGCTGGAGTTCCTGGCTACCCTTCACTTTGACGAGGGATTGAGCTACAGTGCCATCAATTGTGCCCGCAGTGCCCTATCCAATTATCTGGGCCGAGGGTGTGATCACCTGGCTGTGGGATCACACCCACTGGTATCTAAACTAATGAGGGGTATTTAATTCTAATCCCCCCAGGCCCAGATAACCCATACATGGGACATAAGCATAGTGTTGACATGCTTCGAGGATGGACACCTATATCGGACTCACAACTGGATAAACTAACCTATAAAATGGTTACATTAATGGCACTTGTAACAGCACACTGGGTCCAGTCCTTACATAAACTCAGTATGGACGCCATGTATATCACCAATGGCAAGATAACCTTCCTGATTCAGGGGTTACTTAAACAGGATAGACCCAGATCTACTGGCCAAAAATTAGAATTTCTGGCGTATCCTGCAGATTGATGGCTCTGCATCGTGACATATATACTGCAATATATAGAGGTCACCAAGAGTCTCAGGGGCACGGAGAGGGCTTTACTCATTAGCCACAAACGTCCTCACCATAAGATCACGGTACAAACCATATCTAGATGGTTAAGGGTGGTATTGGGTGCAGCGTGGTGGACACTATATTTTTAAATCTCACTCCACACCAGGGCTGCATCCACTTCAGCGGCAAGGATCATGGAAGTTCCAATGGACCACATCCTTGCAACAGTGGGTTGAGCAATGAACGAACTTTTCAACACTTTTATAAATAAACCCGGGCCACTCCCGTAATATTTGCGGGAAAAATTTTAAGTTCTGTTTTATGAATTACCCCAATGTAGGGGCATTATTGTTTTAGGTATAAATAAATACCTTTTTGTTTTTTCAGCACAGTTTTTCATGTCTGAAATATGTTACATCCTCCATTTCCTAGCATGGCAGTGTGTGAGCATGGACTCGTTCCAGGGCATGAAATCACAGAGCTTTGAAATCTTCACATAATCACTCACGTGACTCCGAAGTCAAATAGTAAGATTAAATGAGAACTTACCAGTTTAAAGTTTGATCTTTATTTTATGAGGAGTTACGATGAGGGATTATGTGCCCTCCGCTCCCAAACCTTCTATTATAAAGGTCAACTGGTATATAACGTTCTCTCTTATCTTACTATGTTAGTCAATTCTGGTATCTGTGATTTCACACCACTGCTTTGAAGAATGTCGCGCATGCGTGCTGGCGGGTCTTCACGTAATCCGTCATCGTAACTCCTCATAAAAATAAAGATCAAACTTCAAACTGGTGAGTTTCTCATTTAATCTTACTATTATGGTAGACAAATGTGCTGGAGAAAACTCAGCGGGTGAGGCATCATTTTAGATGCATGCTGCCTCATCCTCTGAGTTTCTCCAGCATTTTTGTCAACCTTCGATTTTTCCCAAGCATCTGCAGTTCTTTGTTAAAAGGGATAAATTATGGGAGTGCTTAGGAATGTTGGATACAGCCAAGTCTTAAACATAGAAACATAGACAATAGGTGCAGGAGGAGGCCATTCGGCCCTTTCGAGCCTACACCGCCATTCAATATGATCATGGCTGATCATCCAACTCAGTATCCTGTACCTGCCTTCTCTCCATACCCCCTGATCCCTTTAGCCACAAGGGCCACATCTAACTAAGAGGGAGTTATAGCCAATGAACTGGCCTCAACTACCTTCTGTGGCAGATAATTCCAGAGACTCACCAATCCTCTGTGTGAAAAATGTTTTCCTCATCTCGGTCCTAAAGGACTTCCCCCTTATCCTTAGACTGTGACCCCCTTGTTCTGGACCTCCCCAACATCGGGAACAATCTTCCTGCATCTAGCCTATCAACTCCTTAAGAATTTTGTAAGTTTCTATAAGATCCCCCCCCCTCAGTCTTCTAAATTCTAGCGAGTACAAGCCAAGTCTAATCCAGTCTTTCCTCATATAAAAGTCCTGACATCCCAGGAATCAGTCTGGTGAACCTTCTCTGTACCCCCCTATGGCAAGAATGTCTTTTCTCAGATTTGGAGACCAAAACTGTATGCAATACTCCAGGTGTGGTCTCACCAAAACCCTGTGCTACTGCTGTAGGACCCTCCCTGCTCCTATACTCAAAGCCTTTCGCTATAAATGCTAACATACCATTTGCTTTTTTCACTGCCTGCTGCACCTGCATGCCTACTTTCAATGATTGGTGTACCATGACACCCAGGTCTCGTTGCATCTCCCCTTTTCCTAATTTTGCCACCATTAAGATAATAGTCTACCCTCCTGTTTTTTTGCCACCAAAGTGGATAACCTCACATTTATTCCACATTATACTGCATTTGCCCACTCACCCAGCCTATCCAAGTCACCTTGCAGCCTCCTAGCATCCCTCCTCACAACCTAACACTACCCCCCAGCTTAGTGTCATCCGCAAATTTGGAGATGTTGCATTCAATTCCCTCATCCAAATCATTAATATATAGTGTAAATAGTTGGGGTCCCAGCACTGAGCCTTGCAGTACCCCACTAGTCACTGTCTGCCATTCTGAAAAGGACCCGATTACCTCCTTCCCTTTGCTTCCTGTCTGCCAACCATTTCTCTATCCACATCAATACGGAACCCCCAATACCGTGTGCTTTAAGTTTGTATTATAATCTCTTATGTGGGACCTTGTCAAAAGCCTTCTGAAAGTCTAGATATAACACATCCACTGGTTCTCCCTTATCCACTCTGCTGGTTTCATCTGCTAGTTACATTAAGCACTCTGCTAGTTACATTAAACGATGCCTCTGTAGAATAAACTACATGATTTAACCAAAACTGATTAAATCATGCTTTTTTTGTTGTTGGGGTGAAAAAAGTATATCTTTGAGGTTGGGCAAATAACCAGGCAAACTAGTTTAAATTGGACAAATTGCATCTTCACTTCAAATGAAATAAAATTGGCTTGTTTAAAACCATTGCCTATTCTTCGAGGTGAACTCGTTTACAGCATCTGCAGACCTCCTTTTTAATTTAAAATTCTTTTAAAATAGTGTTCGGTTTGTCAAAGCTTCACACAAACCCAATGAATTTGCCTCTTTGAACCATGAATTGGAGGCCGAAAAATCTCTGTCGAATTGGTTTTCAAAATTACCAAGTGCTCCCTGGAATGACGCCAGCTCTTAGGAATATTTTCATTCGAATAATTCTTCACTTTTCCTTCATATAAAATAAAAATTAAGTTTTGAACCTTTTTTAAAAAAAAAAAAAAAAAAAGTGAAGAATTATAATGAACATTCTTCACAGAATAATGAATAATTATAATGAAAACCCTTCACAGAATCTAAACTCACGCGCATGCTTGTGTGGGAATTACAGAGGCATGGCTGCAAGAGGGCCAGGGATGGGAACTGAATATTCAAGGGCATACCTCCTATCGAAAAGACGGATAAGGTGGGCAGAGGGGGTGGGGTAGCTCTGTTGGTGAGGAATGAAATTCAGTCCCTTGCAAGGGGTGACATTGAAACAGGAGATTGTGGAGTCAGTATGGATAGAACTAAGGAATTGTAAGGGTAAAAAGACCTAAAGGGACTTTTCTACAGGTCAAGTCAATGAGTTTATTGTCATGTGTCCCTGATAGGACAATTAAATTCTTGCTTTGCTTCAGCACAACAGAACATAGTAGGCATGTGACTAACAAAAACAGATCATGGTGTTCATATACCATTATATACAATATATACACACATGAATAAATAAAACTGATAAAGTGCAAATAACAGATAATGGGTTATTAATGTTCAGAGTTTTGTCCGAGCCAGGTTTAATAGCCTGATGACCGTGGGGAAGAGCTATTTTAAAGACAGAACCTTTCTTGAAAATTGTAATCAGTGTTCTCAGGACCAGAAATCTTCAGAGATGTGCACGCCCAGGAATTTGAAAGCTCTTGACCCTTCTCAACCATCGACCCGTGTTATAAAGAGGGACTTGGGTCCCCATCCTATTCCTTCCAAAGTCCACAATCAGTTCCACTCCTGGTTTTGGCTGGTGTTGAGGGCCAGGTTATTGCGCTGGCACCATATGGACAGTTGCTCGATCTCTCTTCTGTACTCTGACTCATCCCCATCCAGTGATAAGTCCCACAACAGGGTGTCCGTCAGCGAACTTGATGATGGAGTTCACACTGTGGACCGGCTACGCAAGTCATGAGAATAGGCTCCCAAACAGTAGCCTGAATATATGGTGCAAGTTGAATTCAGGAGTTAAAATTGGCATGTTATAAAGGTAATGGGTGTTATGGGAGATTTCAACATGCAGGTAGGCTTAGAACGCCAAAAAGCACTTTGTGGAGTACTTTCCGTGATGGATTCTTAGAGCACCTTGTATTGGAGCCCACCAGGGAGAAGGCAATTCTGGTATTTTAGTGTTATGTAATGAAACCAGATTTGATAAAGCAGCTTGAGGTTAAGGAGCCATTAGGAGGCAGTGACCATAATATTGTCAAGTTTAATCTCTACAATTGGAGAGGGAGAAGGTAAAATTGAATTCTGTGAGTGTTGCAGTTGAATAAAGGCACTATAGAGCCATGAGGGAGGAGCAGACCAAAGTTGACTGGAAAGATACCATAAGCAGGGAAGACAGTGGAATTTTACTTCGGAGTCACGTGAGTGACTACGTAAGAAGAGCCCGCCTCACGCTGGAAACGGCATGACGTCGACGCTGACAGGCGGAAGGTGGAGCTGCAGTAAGGACAGCTCCTCGCAGCGGTCGGAACGGCCCCGTCAGGTAAAACAGTAAATCTCTTGGTATTTTTCTTGCAGCGGGCCGCTGGGTAGGTCCAGCAGTATTGGAAATATATAAAAATCAGGTCAGATCATATTAGGTGCTGGATAAGCACAGATGATAGAGTAAAACGTATATTCGCGGTTAAAATGCTTCCTGGGGGTGACAAATAAATATACGGGGAAAGCTAGTGCGGAGCCGGTTCCGATACGTGGCCCGCAGATTATACCCGATAGCGTAATTAGTTTTTACAAATGATAACCACCGAAGAGAAATGCTCCCGAATAGAAAATGGAAAATAAAATAAAATAAAAAATCTGAAGGCCCGTGGTTCTGATGACTCAGACATTGAAAGTCCTCCAATTAAGTAAACTATGATGGAACTTGAATTAAGGAGCCATATGGAGAAAGTTCTCCAAATAATATATGAGACAGGGTCAAAGAACCCTTGAAGGTTTCCCGTAAAAGAGAGCCTGAGGGGTTTTAATTATTCTGAATATGGCCAAGGGCTAATTGGGAAGTTGGAACTATCCGACCCAGATTTGGGACCGAAGAAGTCCATGGGAAGAAATACCAATTGATTATAGGGCTCAGAAGGCATTGGACCCTGTAGATGGTGATTTGCATTTTGAAAGCACAACACCAACATAAATAAAAATTTTTTATAAAAAAATAAAAAAAAAAGAAAAAATCTGAAAAGAGGCCAAAATGCCTGGAATAGCACAAGGTTTGCTATATATGATAGGAAGTGGTGAAGGCTATGAAGAGAATCCTACTGCCGAACATATATATATGGGTATCTCGACCAACTTCGAAGATTTTGTGATGATTGAAATATAAAATTGCACAGAGCACAGGAAATTAGTGCCTCATATACAGAAGCCTACGGTTATCCGTTAATATGGGCATCCAGACTCCAAATCATGAGAGCGTCAAATAGTGGAGGTTGAAAAATCCTCACACATGTAATTCATGCTGCTATTATGGCTTTTGGGCAGATGAAAGGAAAACATAGAAATAAAGACGCTATTGTGCAATTCTTTCTATGAAATTTTATATAATATAAATGCTATTTGGCCCATTTTTCACCCAAGGTTTGCATACCTGTGTCGAGCAAGTGGTGTTTAAGCTCTTGGTTATCTGTTGGAATAATCCTGCCTAACTTATTTGAAATTGGATGAAAAGCTAAATATTTTAGCTGCATGAAAACCTTCGACCTTTTGACGAAAAGGTATTTTCGCCCAGAAGGGGAATTGATATAGGAAATAGAGGCATAAATATGTCAAGATTTTATTGTAATGCACAACCCAAATACTTACCCCGAATTTCAGGGGATAAGGAACCACCCGCCTCATATGCAGAGGAATTAAAAAGACTTGTTCCCTGCATAAAGAAACTGCGGATTAACTCCAGTTAGAGGGGAATTACAAAAAGTTTATTAAGACTGGCTTACTATTATTTTTGATCAGTATATTTACGAGCAAGTTTCCTTAAACTACTATTACCTTTTAAAAAAAAGAGTTTTAATCTCCTGTTACAGAATAAACCTGCTTTATGTTTCGTGTTTTTCGTGCACTTGAAATAAGCAGAGATTTATGTTCACTATTGCCTAAATTAATCTGGAAAGAGAGGTAATGAAAAGATTTTGAACACAAGCCCGCCCCCCCCCCAGTAAATTTGTCTTTAATTTAGAAGGCATTACAGATGATAGGTTGGCAGAAGTTTCCTGGACTTACAGGTCCTAAATAAGTTTGTAGAATACAAACATGTTCAAATGGAGTCATTGAATACTGCAAAATATTTAATTCAGCAGGTTGTTATATGGCTAAGATTGATTGAAAAGACGCCTATATTCATTGTACCTAAGCATCAGGTTTCGTAGTACATAAATTTTAATTTGGTTTGTGACAATTTAGTGGGCAGTTAGACTTTGCCAAATTGACAGAGTTCAGCTTTTTACTCTTAAACGAAACTGTTGAAAGCCAAGTTCTTAGCCCCATTAGAGCACAAAATGCACAACATTATGGCATATCTCAATGACATTCTGGTCATTAGTGATTACAGGAGTCAGCTGAGAACTCAGTTTCAGTATACTAAAGCTTTGTGGAAGCTAAGTTCTTAATTCTGCAATTGAAGCCCCAGCTGCCAGCCAGCACAAACAATTTACTTTTGTTGGTTTGTAAATTAACTCAGTGACTATGTTTTATTACCTTTTATGTACCAACAGATAAAGTCGATGCTAATTTGGTAACTTTGTCAATAGCATCATTCAAAACCTAATCCTTCCCATCCCGAGAAATGGTGACAACCATTGTGAATCTGCAAGCACACTTTCCTAGCAGTAGAATTTTGGTTCTACATTTATTGATATCTTCGAAGGTACAAGATACAAGCTCCTCAAAGTAGAAGGCAGGCCATTTGACAGGCCTGATGTAAATTAACAAAAGAAGCTGTATTGGAATGTACATGGTGAGGTTAAAAAAGGAAAATGTCCCCCACACGCTGCTAATAACTGATTAAGATTAAACAGCCTGAAATGGATTACGCGATACAGATGCAAGTGCTCTCGGATGGGGGCCACAGATTTAATCCCCAGTTAATGGAGGTAGATGAAACAGAAGGAAGCAATGTTATCTCCAAGAGAAAGGAAATAACTATTGGGAGTTATGGGGGCCTTTGTATGGGCTCTAAAGCCTGAATGTTGTGCTCAAAAAGGTCTGCATGTGTAACTAACAATTACCCAATAAAACATGCGGTGGTTACATTAATCACAAGGGTAGAGGTTGATCAGTATCATGTGATTGTCAGGTCAATGATCTAATGGCAATGGTGTATTAGGTCGGCAGATATTATTGCAGAAAGCTATACTCCAGTAAAGACAATGTGGTTAGCAATAAAGGCCAGGATTTTTAAGTAAAGATAAAACCGAAAAGTGGATGATATAAGCAACCCAAAATTAAGAATATTGTCGAGACGATTTTGGGTTGCCAGAAATTGGATTTGTTTGCATCCAGGCTTAATCGATCACTTGCCTCATATGTGTCATGGGAACACGATCTCGTGACGCAGTGCAGTAGAAGCATTTTATATATACACTGGGAAAAATGTTCTTTTATGCTTTTTCCACCATTATTGCTCTGATCCAGAGATGCTTGAAGAAAATAGAGCAAGAATCAGCTTCCGGATATGTTTGTGTGCCAAATTGGCCAACTCAACCTGGTTCCCATTTATGCTGAATATGATTAAAAGAACCGATATGCAGAGTTCTTAACTGTAGTGATTATCTTGACTAATCCAGTAACAAATGAAGAATACCCATTTTATGCATATATGGAAATTGTTAATCTGCAGGTTTTGACCAGACCACTACAGGAACTGGGATTGTCGGACCAAACTTGACAGTTATTGGCACACTCAGGCGATAATAGCACACAGAAACAATATATGACACATATAAGAAATAGGAAGAAATTTTGCACACAGTCAAAATAATTCTGATCGATTATGTGAATGTTACTCATGTTTTGGAATTTCCTTGCCAATTTTGCGCTTTGTGCGCAACCTTTAATTTTACAGTGCCATTAACGGACTGCACAGTGTCTAGTCGTCCTATTTAGGACTAAGACTGGTGAGAAATCAATTGGGTCGCATCCATTAATATCACGATTCCATGAAAGGAAGTTTTTTCACATGAATCCGCCAAAACCTAGATATACAAGATTTGGGAATTGAGCATAGTACTTGCTCTATTTAGAGAAAGGACGCCAATTGAATGGGTTGTCATTGGAAAGGTTAACAGTTGAAATTGGTCATGTTAATGTCACCAGTCTCAGCCCAATGAGTGCAAACATTAAACAAATGTTGCGTATTTAGACTTGTATGTATGTGACTACAGATAACGTTGTATTCTATGTTTTACGATCTGATCAAACAAAGAAGACCAGGGAGAATCTGGAACAAAGGTAACCTTTCAGCTTTTTCATATTGAGCTTGCTTTGTGTGTGGTTAGACAATTTTGAACCAATGTATTAAAGTGACGGACCACTTTTCGAAAAACGAAAAGACATTGCTGCTTACGCACAAAAAAGCCACACACAAAATGCTTCAGTTCAAACTATCTCAAAATGGTTGAAACAGGTGTTTGGTTTTTATGGCGGAGTAGACACTGATTGTCCTTAATCACACCCACACCAGGGCGGCAGCAACGTCCGCGGCGAAGGGGCGGGACGTTACCTCTCGATCAAAAATTTTTAAAAATCGCAGGGTGGAGTAAAGAAAAAACTTTTTCAAAGTTCCTACAACAAACCTTTTCACACTATGACAAGCTATGCACGCGTGTTTGAGGAGCACAATAATCACCTGCTTTGTTTGCTATTAATTGCTAAAATCAGTTGGTATCACTGATATCTTTTGTCACTTGTAATCATTTTTTCCCTCAAATAAAGGAGGGTATATATAGGTCTTTCAGCCATTAAAAAACTTAATTGTGAAAAGATCTAACATTTGGTGTGCTTTCTCATGTATGTGATTACTTATCCGGACTGTCGTACGGATTACTTCTACACATAAAAAACACAGAAGCTTTTAAACTCTTCACGTAGTCACATCACGTGACTCCGAAGTAAAATAGTAA